>CAIGQQ010031496.1:8820658-8869863 GCA_903798035.1 Danio albolineatus
ATAATAATAATAATAATAATAATAATAATAATAATAATAATAATAATGATATTGTAATAAATAAATAAATAATAATCTAAAAAGGAAGAAATAAAAAAAACATTCGGTTCATTTTCAGTCCATGTTCAAAGCACAGATTCATGCTTCCAGTTCAGTACATAAAAGCCTTCAGGCCACAGTCTGATTTTAAGTTTAACTCACCCACTTAGAAAACAGAAAAATCCAACAGACGTTCATTAGGGAGGTGAAAACATGTACATTTTAGCATTTAACCTACAACCGCCAAGCTCAGACATTTGTATGTCTATGTAGCTACAGTACCACTAGAAAGCTGACAGTAACTACTGTTGAACAGTGGTTCACTAAGTAGGGATTGCCGGGTGGGTGGGGGTTGGGGGTGATTTTCAAATATGTAATTAATTTTAATAAAGCATTACAATTACAATATTTTATCCATAACAAACTGAAGATAAACATAGTTTACAGTTACAGCCTTTGATTTTTTTTTTTTTTTACTGGATTGCGCCCGTTAGGATGATTGCATTATATTAAAGACAAAGCATTAGCTTCAAATGCAGCAGATGGATTTTATGGCACCAGGTTAAACTTTCTGACACCTTTACAGCACTTACATACATCATAAATAAAATAAACAAAGAATAGAGTTAGGCCTATTGGTGTGTGTGCACCGCTGCATGCAAAGTTTTTATATGTATAACCACCTCAGAGGATATTGGGGTTCACGAGTCACTGGCATTGTTATTTAGGGGTCGCAGGCTGAAAAGTTTGGGAACCCCTAGCCTAGAACTCCAGTTAGCAACATGCTAGAAACATGACAATTAAGCCCCCACAATTATCAATACTTTTTATCAAAGTAATTATACATAATTATCCCACTTTAGCTTGTTAGTAGATTACATTGAATCTGTGGGATGTTTTTTTACTCTTAAAGACCTTAACGTATATGCAAAATGTATACAGTATATACAGTATGTAAAAAGTAACTATAAACGGCATATGTCGAGCTGGAATTTAATTGATTTAAACAAAATGCAATCAAATTGCAAGATACCAAAACATTACCACTCCTAATAACCATATTTCCAAATGAATGGATAAATGAAAGCAACATAGGCTCAATTCTGATGACATCCCTTTATGTACATTTCTGGAATTATATAGCCAAAGAAGCGTACAGCTGCATTTAGTCTTTAAACGGCTTTAAACAATGACTTTTCCGCTGTTACCAGATTGTCCAGTGGCTCGCCATGTAGATTGAAGTATTTGAGAAGCAGAGCATAGTTTACCGTGATGATGGGGCTTGAGTCCAGTAAAGAACAGCTCCAGAAAGCAGGCAAGACAAAAACAAAAGCCAAAAATTTAAATAAAAAATTAAATAACAGAGTCAGAATGTGATAAACTCTGAAAACGTGGTAAAAATCTGGCTGCTGTGAGTGTTTTTCTTTTTCTGGATCGCTTTTAAAAACCTTATCGGTTGGATTTATGGAAGTGGGTGGGCGATGATCACTTAGTGCTTTTTAAAACACTATCGGTTGGGTTAAAGGAGGAGGAGGGTGGGTTAGTCTATCAGTCAGTCTGTCAGTCAGTCAACAGTGGCCTCTGGTGGATTTACGTGGGAAGAGCAATTGCGAATGGCACTCGCTAGATAAATTTGAGATGTCAAAAAGCGTACACAGTGGCCTTAGGTGGATTCACAAAAACAAACTGCAAAAAAAATTGGCGCTCTCAAGAAATGTACATAGGGGTACTTTTTCAGAATGAGCCTGGGTTGAATGAATGATTGAATGAATGAATGAATGAATGAATGGTTACACTCTACAAGAGGTTTCCATTAATGTTATATTTACTAACATGAACTAATAATGAACAATACTTGTACAGGCTTTATTATCCAGAGTTTAACATTTACCTTATAAAAATCCAAATTTATGCTTGTTAGCATTAATTAGCAAGATTGAAAAACTCGAATAAACCCTTATTGTTTGTTCATGTTATAAATCCAACCTTATCGCAAAGTGTTACCAAAAAAACGAATGGACAACATTGTGATAAATAAGTAATAATCTAATAGAAAAAAGCATAAAGACATGATTTTTAACATGTTCAAAGCACAGATTCATGATTACAGTTCAGTAAATAAAAGCCTTCAGGCCACAGTCAGTATTGATATGCCAAATAAAAGTTTGCCCTTGGAGAACTGCGGGCTGCTTAAGCACAGAGCTTTGAAGCATCGAGCAGGATGTTCTCCGCTGGTTCCTCAGAGGCGTGTTATGCTATAGCATGATTAGTGAGTAACGCTCATTACAAATGCATCCATAGTCTCTTTTGAACTCTCCCACAAAACATGATCGGAATACAGCTGCGGCGAGGACTGTCTGAAGGAGAAAATGTGACAAATTTGGACGATGAGTTAAAGGTGGAGTTGAAAGGAGAATGAAAACGGAAGAGCGCTAATATTCCAAAACCATTATGCGCTCAAAGGTCAGAGAAATGAGATTCGAGGTAAATTAAAAACTGTCAGCGACGCTGTTAACAGGCGTGAAAGTGAAAAGCTAATCTCTGTGTTTAATATCTTTTTTTTTTTATTTTACAGCAGGTGACCTCTATGACAATGTAGGGATTGTAAAAAAAACTAACAATGGCACCTTTGGAGGCAGACGATAAGGTAGGAATGTGTGCGCGCGCGTTCATTATCTTCCTCAGAAACTCACATGAAGCGAAATGTAATTGCTTGCTACTATGGGCTTGCTCTGATCCAATCATTTGCATGATAATGAATTTCAAACAACTGTGTATCGCAGCATGCAGTGCATTGCATTAAAGAGGAGGTAATCAGATATTAAATTAAGAGCCATGCGCATGCTACAACATCATAACGCTAAATCAGACGCATTTCGCCGCACTCATATTTACTGGTAATAATAATTAGACTACTTCTGATCTGAGTCGTTAAAAGCCAAAGGAACAAAGAAATGTTGTTGAATGATTTCCAGTGAGAGAAAGGAGACAAACTCCCGGCACCTTCGCCGATCTGCAGTGTTACCTGGGTAGTCAGATCCCTAATGAGCATGCTGATTAACTTTAGTTTTATCAAATGAGCGCGCTCTCGGGAGGAGAGCAGGGAGAGCAGGAACTGACAGAGCGTTCTCCATAGGTTGGATTTGATTTATGAACACATGCACTAGGTGTCAGAGTAATATAATTCCCCTTGAGGGGTGTCTACGGGGGTTTGAGGACCACAGAGATTGCGCATTATGCTGTTCATTCTGAACGTTTCCATTAAAGCTTAGCTCATGACAGATTAGTGGATATTACCGCACGCCTACCTTCACATAATAACACAAGGAGCATTGCTTTCATTATGATTTAAATGCTCGGGAAGTTTGGAAAGCGTCCCTGTGGCTGTGTTAAACACTGGAGATGCTAATGGGGGAATCTCGCTAAACCCATTAATACTACTGTACTGCCATATTGCATCTTAAAATAAGCAAAGGCTTTCGGAATACTAATTTGCTGATTTTATTTATTGCATATTTACGTTGGCTTGTCATAGAAAGCTTCTGCGTCTTCTTTTTGTTCTGAGATCATATCCCGAAAAGCAGGATAGCATTCAATCTACAGCCACCAAACTCACTTCTGTCCTTCAGGCTGACCTGAAGCTTTGGTAACACTTTATTTTGATGGTCCATTTGAGTATTAGTAGACTGTCTGCTTAATATCTGTTGATACAGACATTCAACAGACATTTAACTGACTATAAAAAACTTGCAAGTACATGTCAACTTACACTAACCCTACCCCTAACCCCAACCCTAACTCCAACCAAATGAATTAGTTGGCATGTAGATGCAATGTAACTTAAATTCAACAAATGGACCATCAAAATAAAGTGTGATCGAAGCTTTATGCTAGGTCTTTTTTGTTTTACTGATTCACTCAGGGCGCCACGGTGGCGTAGTGAGTAGCACGTTCGCCTCACAGCAAGAAGGTCGCTGGTTTGAGCCCTGGCTGGGTCAGTTGGCATTTCTGTGTGGAGTTTGCATGTTCTCCCCGTGGTTGCGTGGGTTTCCTCCGGGTGCTCCGGTTTCCCCCACAAGTCCAAAGACATGTGGTATAGGCGAATTGGGTAAACTAAATTGTCCGTAGTTTATGAGTGTGAATGTGTGTGTGTGTATGAATATTTCCCAGAGATGGGTTGCGGCTGGAAGGGCATCCGCTGCGTAAAAAATATGCTGGATAAATTGGCTGTTGATTCCGCTGTGGCGACCCCAGATTAATAAAGGGACTAAGCCAACAAGAAAATTAATGAATGAATGATTCACTCAGAACACTCATTTAGTCATTGAGGAGGCATTCAGTGATTCAATAAGAAAAGGCAATACACACAAGAAGTCCTAACAAAGAAACTGCTTGTGCTCATAGAATTAAGTGCTAGAGTTGTGGGGGTGGTTTGAGAAAGAAGAGTGTTTCTACAGGTGGAACACTCAGAACTGATAATGTTTTGGAGTTGTCAAGGGGGGACGATGGGGAGAGAACAGGGGGTCTTCATTGGTGAATTCATGAAAACAATATCTGCAAAAAAACGGAGAAGGGCATAAACGGAGGTCAGAGCCAGCTCCAAGTGGGTGGGACTTGAGCTCCAAGTGGGCTGTACAAACCTGGAATTTTTATTTATTTAATGTGTTGTGCATGACACGGACTCCAATATTGTGTTTTATTAATGTCTACACCTAAACCCATCCCTAAACCCAACCTCACAGTAACTTGTTGTGTTTTATCAACGTCTTCACCTAAACCAAACCCTAATCCCAACCTCACAGTAACCTGATGTGTTTTATGAATATCCGCTCCACCTACACCACCTAAACCCAACCTACTTGCGGTTTAAGTCCCTCCCACTTGGAGGTCACCCAACCTACTTGCGGTGTAATCCCTCCTACTTGGAGGTCTCCGGGCTGCAGCGATACCTACTTGAAAAAACGTACCTCCTGTGACACATTTGGCACTCTCCAGAAATGTATACAGAGGTACGTATCAATAATGAGGCTGGGCTGACTATACAGAGCTCAACAATAAGGACTGCCCGATGGCCCGGGGCCAGCGCGAGAGACGCTCGGGACAGTAGACAGGCTTAATTTTAAATGAATGTGACTATTTGTCAATTGCGTGTCTTTTAATTTAGAAACAGTTTGTACTTTTAAGCCTTTAAATGCTGCCCTCTCTGTGATTTCGTAAACGCCATATTGCTTTTTGGTTCCTCTCATCTGATTGGATGTTGTGAGCATGCTATTTTTTCTGTAACCTAGTAACAACCAGTACAGCAAAGAGATGGCAACATAGCGACATCATCAAATTATGAGCATTAATGAAAACATCTGTTTCTAACGTCTTGGAAGCAAACATGTACGTGGGTTTAACACAGTGAAAAAAAGTGTGTTTTGCACAGTTTGAGGCCCTCACGGTGGCATGGTGGGTAGCGCAATGGCCTCACAGCAAGAAGGTTTCTGGTTCGAATCTCTGCTGGGTTAGTTGGCATTTCTGTGTGGAGTTTGCATGTTCTCCCCATGTTGGCGTGGGTTTCCTCCGGGCGCTCCGGTTTCCCCCACAAGTCCAAAGACATGTGGTAAAGGTGAATTGGGTAGGCTAAATTGGCCCTAGTGTATGTGTGTGATTGAGTGTGTATGATTGTTTCCCACTGATGGGTTGCAGTTGGAAGGGCATTCGCTGTGTATAACACTGGATAAGTTGGTGGTTAATTCCATTGTGGCGACCAGTGATTAATAAAGGGATCAAGCCAACAAGAAAATGAATGAATGAATGCACAGTTCATTGAACTGCAATAAAATACGTACACATTTTCCATACTGCTCTTTTTGTTTGCATAAAACTCTGTTTGCATAAAAATTTTGCTCATTATACATGTATCAATATTTTTAAAGTATTTAAATTCTAGATTCACAGACGTTATTTTTGACCTATTGTTTAAAATATGTGGCTAAGAAGTAGCTATTAGGGTTTTTTTTTGGTGGGGTCAGTGAAAATTTTGGCAGGGCAAGTAAAAATCTCAACCACTGGCCAGATCGGGCCAGTAGAAAAAATCCTTAGCGTTGAACCCTGCTATAAAGTTGCATGACAGTCACACCCCATTCAAGTAAAGTGTTAACATATATTAATTGTAATATTGAAATGATTCACCTATAGTTCACAGTGGAAAGCATTATAAATAAAACTTCAATTCAACTTCTAGAACCTGAAACAGCATATGCCGCTGAGATTTGTTCCTTATTTCAGAGAAAAAGTCAACGGCTTTTTGATTTTCAGCATGCAACATGATCTGAATGAGTTCAGACCCTGCTGAGGATTACAGCTTAGCTCGCATTGTATTGTTGTTGTATAGTATGTGTTTTCAATGCAAGTAATTACACCTCATTCTCCGGGGCTCACTCAATCTCCCTGTACACAAATTATAATGCCATTACATGCAAAAATATTAGAAAAATGGCTTCATGTATTTAAACGATACAGTCTGTTCATTAGGTATAAGCAAACATAATTTTATTACGTTTAACCTATCTATTTCCGTTCATTTATTAATTTGTAACACAGCTAAACAGATATGAATCATACATTTATTTCTGTGTAATTATTTTTGCTGGGTGCTAATAAACACACTGAATAAAGATGGCCTCAGAACAGATCACAAGCGTTTATGGAGACACATTAAGGGTATCAACATGTGTTCAAATCCATCTCTTATGATCATATTGTATTCAGATTTCATCAAGATCCTGTTTATTTTGTCACACTCTACATCACTTTTTTGTGAAAAAGCAGGGAAGTTGGACCTTATTTTGGTGCTTTTTTTCACCTAGTAACTTACAGCTAATGGTTGATTATTGCTGTTTGAAAGTCTAAATTGGATAAACACTAAACCAAAATATTACAACTTTTGTGTCATAGTAAATAAATGCAAGGAGATACAACTACAGATTAATTTTGATATGACATTTAATATGACAAACAAGCTTTGGACCATGGACCACAAAACCAGTCTTATGCTACACAGGTATATTTTTGGGAATAGCAAAGAATAAATAGTCAAAAAAAAAAAAAAATCTAAATAACTGATCTTTATTTTATGCCAAAAATCATTGTAATATTAAGCAAATATCAACTTCCATGAAGACATTTAGTACATTTCCTTCTTTAAATGTTTTGGAAAACGTAACTTTTGATTATTAATATACATTGTAAGGGGAAAGGCATCACAAGTAACACGAGTAACGTAATGGAGCCCTTTCAGAAGCCTGTTATGGCACGTTTAAAGGTCATCAATCTTAAATCCTTGAAAGTTTTTATTCATTCATTCATTCATTTTCTTTTCGGCTTAGTCCCTTTATTAATCTGGGGTCGCCACAGTGGAATGAACTGCCAACTTATCCAGCATTTGTTTTACACAGCGGATGCCCTTCCAGCTGCAACCCATCTTTGCAACCCATACACACTCATTCACACTTATACACTATGGACAATTTAGACTACCCAATTCACCCATACCACATGTCTTTGGACTTGTGGGGGAAACCGGAGCACCCGGAGGAAACCCACGCGACCACGGGGAGAACATGCAAACTCCACACAGAAATGCCAACTGACCCAGCCGAGACTCGAACCAGCGACCTTCTTGCTGTGAGGCGAACGTGCTACTCACTACGCCACTGTGGCGCCCTTGAAAGTTTTTAATATTCTCATAAAAAAAACATAATAACATTCATGTGTATTTATTTATGTTGTATATCATCTTTGCTTCAAATTACAAAAAACGTATTACCGTTTGTGCGAGGCGTTTCTAATGCAGCGTCTATGGGACAGGAAAGTAAATTAGACGTCATTCTCTCCTCTAACTGCAGTCATCAGTCTCACACATTTTTTTTTTCCTTTTTCGGAAAGTCTTTATAACATCATCGTGGAGTTTTTCTTTTATTATTTGAGCAAATAAGATTGTAAAAAACATTATTTGTTGTACGCCCTATTCACTGCGCTCTAAGTTTTCCCGACTTCTGCTACTGAGAAACCTGGAAATGTGAAAAGGGGCTTATTACTTTTCTAAGTAACAAGTAAAGTAACGCATTACTTAAAAAATAAATAAATAAATAAGTGATAATATTTCAGTTACTTTTTAGTTTAGTTAATCCGCTTTAAAAAAAATAAATTTCTGAATTAAAATGATCGTAGTCACATTAAATCCTGCAAGTATTGAGAGAATGCAGGAACAGGCAGAAAGAAAGATGGCAGAGCCTTAGATTTCTGCGATAGAAAAAAGTCTCTTTATTTTGAACACATGGAAGATTATCTGAATGGACAGTGATTTTACTTTTTAATAAGACAAAACACAAAAGCAGCAAACGCATTGCTTGAAACTGTCATTAATCTGTATATACGGCATGTAGAGCTCTGGGGTCAGAAAGTTCTCAGATAACATTACCCTACATTAATATTTCATGGATTTTTTTAAGGTAAACAAAGGTTATACAATGTGTTGTTAATTGCAGTTGTTATATTTAAAAAAGAAGAAAAAAAATCCCTGCAAGTTCTGAAAGAGATCAAGAGTGACGTAACACATTACTTACCATAAACCTTAACTAATTACCATTAAAAGTAACTCAGCAACACAGCTAGTTACTTTTTTGGGAAGTAACTCAATATTGTAACGCAATACTTTCAAAAGTAACTTTCTCCAACACTGGCAATATGCATTGTTACGAACTTTGTTTAACTATAAATCCGATTTTCTCAATATTTTGATTTGTTTTGAGCCCTCAGATTCTGGATTTTTAAGTAGTTATATCTAAACTAAATATTGTCCACTATGTTGTACAGTATATATTATGACAACATGCAAATATTGTCCAAATATTTTGCAAATGTGGCCTCATCTGCAGTTTTTATTTTATTTTATTTTTTTAAGTAAAACATGAATGTACTTTGGAATTACAGTGGTCCCACATGATTCATGGGAGTTATGTTCTAAAAATAACCAGTATTAGGTTAAATCCGCGATGGTCTAGCATAGGTCTCAAACTCAATTCCTAGAGGGCCGCAGCTCTGCACAGTTTTGCTCCAACCCTGATCAAACACAACTAACTCAACTAATGAAGATATTCATAAATTCTTACTATTTGGATCAACTGTGTTTGATAGGGTTGAATCGAATCGAGGGAATCGAGTTTGAGACCTACGGTCTACAGCCAGTCATGACGCAGAACACAATGCGCTGTAAAAAAAAAAAAAAAGACAAATTGCACTGGAAAAAAATTGGTGAAACTGCAAGTTCGCGAAAGGTGAACCACATTATAGCGAGAGATCACTGAATCTGAATTACTTTTAGCAAATTTGCAGTTAAAATTATTAAGATAATTTTTGTAGTTCAATATTCATAAGACAAATAGCTTAAAATAAATCAGTACGCTAGATGAGATCAAATGAACATGCATATGTGCTTATAAGAGAAATTGCAGTGATTTTGATGGAATGTAAAAAAAAAAAAAAAAAAAAAAACATCAATCACTGCTGTTACAATCTTAAAGGTGGTCAGTCACGGGGGAGGAGAGAAACACATAAGCAAACACACAATATCAACGAGTGAGGGACAAAATACCATGAATAACTAAATGAAATAAGGTGAACTCCAAAATTTAAAATTACAACATCGCAAATATATCCATTATGTTAAGTTGTCAACAACAAAACAAGAGTACAAAGTTGACAAACTACACAGGCAAGACATCTATTAAAAAACACACAGCATTGCCAATGCACCCATTCAGATTTGGCCTTGTGCTTTTACCTTATGCTATTTTTGTCTGTCCCACCATGTGTGTTTTTTTAAAGATCAACTTGAAATTGTTTTTCTCAGAAACTTCTGAGCAGATATTGAATGAAAAGGAAAAACACTGGGCTGATGAAAGTTTAATGCTCATTACAGGTTTCTCTGCAATCGAGACTCTGCGGTGGGAGGAATTAAATATTGTTTTGGTTTAAACAGCAGCTAAAATAGCATTTCAGATGAGACATTCTCAGTTGTTAAGAGCTCAAGGTATCACCTTAATGTCTGTGCTGTCAGCAGTTGAAAAGCCTGTTAACATGCAAGCGCTAAAAGAAATCAGAGACAATATTGGCCTCCGAAATGACTCTTTTGTCCGAAAGGTGATGCACACGGACAGTAAGGGATGAAAAGCACTTTATTAGTGGAATTATCCAGCTGACCTTAGTGCAATGAGAAGGATTACAGACGGTAAAGAGAGTAATCACGAACCCTTCTATCACCAGGGAAATAATTCACTCGCTCGCTTTCTCTCTCCCAGCCTAAAGAAGAATAAAGCTCCTTATTTCCGCCGTCTTAATTGCTCCTCACAAATATGGTGACCTAATGCCGGGTATTAAAGAGTAAAAACCATAATACCAGCACAGCAATCAGCCGGTAGGTGAAGGTGTACTGCTTATCCACCCCAACAAGTGGAGGGAATATGTGACCCGGCGATAAACCCATTTATAAAAGGGCCTATCCAAGCCCCCAGAGCACTGCGAGACACAGGGCTTGAGAAAAGGAAACAAGCTCCGCTGTTTATACACCGGCGAAGAGGCTAAGCCAATCAAATGCTGGCGTCTTCAAACGGGGGAGCTGGGAAGAGTCAAAGGTTAATAAAAGGGCATCTGGATGGGAAGATGAAGACATGGCAGCCAGAGGGATTAACCAGCTCACATATCAAAGAGCTTCCCAAGCAAAGGGGCTCAACGCACGGATCAGCCAGGAAAATCTCTGCCTCCTTCACCTCAACTCGAGGTGAAAGGCCTCCGTCACTCGTGTTTTTTTTTTTTTCTTTCCGACTGTTTAAGCATGGGTCTAAGTCAGTGGTTCTCTGTTTTTTTTCCATCACATAACCTTTGAAAGTACAAAAACTTTTTGCAATCTTATAAGTCAGGAAGGTTTTATCACTTAATAATAGCATAAATAGAATAGAATAAAAGCAGCGGTAACATATGGTGTGTATATAGGGTTAGTTCAGGCCAAAAATGAAAATCCCATTATTGATTATTCACCTGTCATGTTGTTCCAATCCTCCAAGACCTCTGTTCATCTTCTGAACACAACTAAAGATATTTTAGTTAAACTTGAGAGCTTCCATTGATTTAAATGATATGAGAGGGAGTAACTAATAACATAATTTTACTTCTTGGGTGAATGATCCCTTTAAACGAGATGGTTTTGCTTTGAAATAATGAGGAAAATATAAGTAAAAAGGAGCCAATAAAGGTTTAATGATATTAAACAGGCTACAGGTTGTATAAAGGCTCTTGTTCTTAGCGACACTAGCGGCTGTTATGTGAACTGCATCCAGTAACTTATGCATATATGACTACTGTACATGCGTGTCATTTTTGACATGACCATCAGTGATGGCGTGGCTCAAAGTTTTTATTTTTGAAACAATGTCACAGAAATATGAACAACAGTATAAACTACTATGACAGTGATCACCTCAGGTACTGATTATGTGCTTTTTTCTTTGATAAATGTTACTACTGTTTGAATACAATTTTATGTGACATTTATTGCCATTCTGAACATGTCAGCAGATTTGTTTACCTCAGATCTAGAAAATAAAACAATTTGCAAACATATAAACATGATCATTCAAACTGACTCAAAGCAAAAACATCCATCACTCAGCATGTATCTTTAATACTGTTATAATGTGGTTTAAACCTCAGCTACCGTGGATTGGGACACAAGAAATCCTTAATTATTTCCATTTTATTTATTATCTCAGTCTGAACGATCTTTTATTTTGAAAAATTACCATATTCTCTTGTTTACATCTCAATCACTTGAGTGCCCAAATTTAACCCACAAGCAGCAAAATGAGTAAGAAACAGACTTCTTTGGAAAGTTTCTTTGCTAAAGGGAAAAGGCCCAGTGAAGAACCCACGAACTTCCAAGGAATAGATATGGAACACATTTGTCAACAAATCAGGTGAATTCACCATGTCTGTCCAGGAAGATCAAGTGTTGAAGATCGCAAATGACAGGGGCTGTTCGCATACCGCGTCTTTTTTAGAGTTTGCTCAAGTTCGTTATTTCCAATGGAGGTGTACGGCTTGCTTCCAGATGCACCCAGTTGAATGAATCCCGCGAGTGCATCGCGATCAGTTTCATACTTTGTATGGAATATACACATTTTGGTCAACTAATTATCTCAAACAAACACAGAACAACCAAACACTGCAGTGCTTTGTAATTTTCTCCATAAATAAAACTTGTATCAGAGTGACAGCAAGGTTTTGTCAGCTTGTCATCCTCTGTGAAAATGGTCGATGGCCGCCTAGCAACCTATGAACCATCGCCACACTCCAACCCCCATCCAACCCCTAACTCCCAGTAGTTGCTAGAAAGGATACATTTGCAGCCAGAAGTTAACAAGAATTATTTGTATTATTTATTAAATTTCCCATTCATTGTATTTTATTATCGTCTACACCCACCCCAACCGTCACAGTAACCTGAAAACAGTAGTTGTACCAAGTATTAGCTATGTCATCTATTAAATTACACAATAAATTGTATTTTTTAACGCCTACCCCCATCACAACCCTAAACCCAATCGTCACAGTACTGTAAAAATATTAATTATTGTTATACAGTGTCATAAAAAATTCCGCTATATTAATGTGATTATTGCACTTCCGGCTGGCCGCATATCCGTTCTATCCTTTACCCTAACTCCCCCACCCCTAGTTCACGGTAAAATTACCAAGCGTTGACTGGTCCGTGGTGATAAATAGGTTAGGGACCACTGGTTTAAATCTTATTAGATTAAAATCCTGACCATTTTAGTTTGAGCAAAGTGCACTTTTCCGAGCTTCTGAATATCTGTGGGATTTAAATGTTTCTGTTATGTCACGTCTGATGCGGATGTATTTCGGTACCAAAATATAAAATTGGAAACTATTTTACAGTGATAAGGCATGTTCACCCTGAGATTGATGTAGGTTAGGGACAGACATAAACTATGGAATACACAAGACATGTCACTCGTATAGTTTTGAATGGGGAAAAGTGCAACGGTCAATATGGTGAATGAAGCCCCACCTATGGTACAAGAGCCAATCAGCAATCGCTATTGACTGCTGTTTCTCTGGGGAGAAGCTCGGACCAGACGTGTGGTTTTACAACAGTTTTTGTGGTCAACAAACACACTGGAATCTCAGCAAATACTTGTTACACAGACATGAGAAATAGATCCACATAAAGCTTTAAATTTGTACTTTTAAATGAACCAAAAGCACTTGTTTTTTGGTTTTGGCATCTGTATGAAACGAACGCGAGGTACAGTCCGTCCTGTCAAACGCACATCACATGGCAGCAGCGACTACTCAAACGCCCACAAGTTTGTGAACAAAGAGTCGCTGTCATTTCTGAAGGATATTCGCCATCAAGACCAAGTTGTAGATTAATTTAGAACAGCAGGGTGATCTGATGATCCTTATCCAGAGGATGATAATATGTAACATGGCCTTAAATGAGGTTGGTTTCGTAATTTCGTTCCTTTCGAGTGCGCATGCGCAGTAGTTCGGGCAACCTGAAAAATTGCCGATTTTGTTTGGTTTGGATATTAAGAAATTAAACTTATGAGACGACTGTTGTTTAAGTTTATTGGTGGTTCCACATATGTAATGTAATCATAATCTTGGCAAACAGTTTTGAAGAGTTTGATGTTTCCCCATTCGGACAGAATGCCTGAGCATACTGCCCAAGAGGTGTTTCAAAGATGGCCGCTGCGTGAAACGACTTGCCTTAAAGGGACTTTGTTAGGGATCAAGCAACACCCCAAAACACCCTAGCAACCATGGAAACAAAACATAGAGAATGCATCTTATAATTAGCAGTCTTTTATGCATAAGCATGAGGAAATCCAATGCAATGCTACAAGTGGATAACTACTGACTCATGCTAACATTTCTAATCAGATGATTTTGCCTTCAAACAGCAACAGCCCAGCATTAATTCGTATAGATCTTTAGGCACAGACTGAATGTGATACAAAGCAAAAAATGATCTGCATTTAGTTGTTGATCTTTAGCTTTTGGAAATATTAATAGCACACACACAAAACTCAGAGCATTTCTAATAATTCTGAATATGTATTTCTCCTGTAAAGGAGGAAAAAGGTGGAGAACTAGAGACGCTTTCAAGGTGCATCTCACACGTCAGACATCTCTCCCTCCTACTGAGACAAATTCAGGAATATTTCATAACCTTGACACGTTTTTCATGTTATTGTTTTTCAGACGCTGCATCAATTATTCACGCCGATGACAAAAAGAGAAACAAACCGTGGCCCTGCAGGTCGCTCAGTCGAAGCATTTCAAGCTATTGCTACTCAACCAGTCAAACATTACATTACGTTCCTCTGCAGATCATTGGCACCAGGAAGTCCTCGGTGTCGCTTTTACAGAAACGCGCTTTATGATAGCACCCACAGGAGAAATCGATTTTGATCATAATGCAGTGCCTCATCTCTCAAATGCGGATATTCACATATTATTACAAGCTGCGCGTTTGAGACAGACGTGTAATCTGGAAACAAAATAAGGATTTGCGTCTGCGTCTCCCCCCTCACCCCTTTTGGTGAATGATTGTTTTCCCTGCTTTCGCTCCCCATATCAGTCAAACAAATGCAATAACACTGCGCTGCGCAGAGGGTCTTGCTTGGGCGAGACTGAGCTCATAACATTTCATTTATCAGATGTTGGGAAACGCACAATGTACTGCATATTGGCTCACGCTGACCTGGTCTAGCATATGACAAAAGCGCATTCCCAAAGTAATAAAGAAAAATGACCATTAGAGTTTGGCATTAGCCGGCCGCAGTGACCAATATGTCCATGGATCATTTAGTGCGGCCCCTTTGTGAATGGTAATTCGAGACAGACCGCCATGGCTAGTGGCCACTAGTGCTTTGCAGATGAACAAACATTCCCAGAGTATTTGTCATTGGTGTCTCATTAAAATAGTTGTTTGGTGTGCTCGCTTCAAAGACTCCAGTGCTCTGTTTCTCAATGCATTAGGCGTTCTGTGATACAATGAGCAGGCTGTGCGACTGCCTGTCTGCCGTGCATAAATAACCCATCTTAAAAAGATACATTCTCCAGTAAAACCTCATTCTTCAAACACACCATATGTCTCACACAAGAAACTGCGATGGCTACTGCATACAGTAAAAAGGTATGTATTTTATATTCTGCTCTGAAATCAGTTCCCTACAAAGACTGCATTTCAATGCATACTAGACATGCTACCATTTTAAAGCACCCTTATTATGGATTATAAAAGTTCATATTTTTGTTTGTGAGTCCCTAACAAAAGGCTGCCATGGATGCAAAATAATAATTTAAAAAAACTTTATTGTTTTATAATATGGATTCAAAAGTTCATTCATTCATTTTCTTTTCAGCTTAGTTCCTTTATTAATCAGGGGTCGCCACAGTGGAATAAACTGCCAGCTAATCCAGCATATGTTTTATGCAGCAGATGCCCATCCAGCTGCAACCCAACACTGGGAAACACCCATACACACTCATTCACACACATACACTTTATGGCCAATTTAGCTTATTCAATTCATATGTACTGCATGCCTTTGGACTGTGGGGGAAACTGGAGTACCCAGAGGAAACCCAAGCAAACATGGGAAGAACATACAAACTCTACACAGAAATGCCTACTGACCCAGCCGGGGCTTGAATCAGCGACCTTCTTGTTGTGAGGCGATCGTGCTACCCACTGTGCTACCGTGACACACTTAAAATGCATTTATTTTTACCTAATTATCCTAACACATTCCATTTGATTTTGTCAGCGATCCATTATACAAAATCCTCTTTGATGCTAACTTACAGTGATTGGTCCAATGACCCAGTCTGTTATTATTGGTTAACTGCATGCAGCATGTGTTGTAAACAAAACATTCATCACAGCTTATAAGTGTTGAAGCAGTAAGCAGTCATTTGTGAGCCCAATGTACACTGCAGTTTGTACACAAGCGAAGTAAAAAAAAACAATTTTAATCAACACATTTCTGAAAAAAAAAAAAATCTAAGGTGTCAGCTAAGGTGTGTTCTGCTGCATGTGTGCTTTGTTCAGCATAGCAAAATATGAAAAAAATAATAATAATTAAAAAAAAAAAAAACTTGCACAGCTCGAGCCATTGAAATGAATGGGTTTCAAAGTGCAGCGCTTTCCGTGTCCCCTGTGAAAGCCACTTTATTTAGCCTGTTATACAGAGACCACAGCCAAATCACCCTGGAGCCCAAGATAGGGATGGATCAAAGTGGCATGTTTAAAATATGTCAAAAAGGAGAAGGTTTTTTGCACATGATTTTAGTTTGTCAAGAATTGGAAAGATTGCAAATTTTAATAAAGGAACAATTGAAGATTAACAAATTAACAAAACAGAATGGAGTTGTGTTGCTGCTATGGAGTAAGAAAAATGAAAATAAGAAAATTGTAAACCTATGTAATACTGATGATAAATGCAATGTGGGAAAGGAAAATTGTAGCAAAAGAAGAGAAATTTGTGATAGATGTATGGGAAATTCTCAAAATGAAAAGGAATATGAAAGTAACATGAAGGATATGTGAAAAGAGAGCATGTTGGGAGAGATGCACAAGATACCAACGGATAAAGCATGTTAAATTTTTAAAAGGAATGAACTGGAAATTTTAATGGTTTTAATGTTTTTTATTCTGAGGGTCTTTTAAATTGTGTTGTAATGTGTTTTCATGTATAAAATTGTATATGAAATGATGGGAGACCACATGTGAAAACTAGGTTGCTATTGAAAAGGCTGTTAGTGAGGCCAGCAGGAAGCGCTCAACCTATGGTTTGCGTGAGTCCTAATGCCCCAGTAAAGTGAAGGGGACACTATACTGTCAGTGGGCGCAGTCTTTCAAATGAGACGTCAAACCAAGGTCATCACTCTCTGTACTCATTAGAAACCCCATGGCACTTCCCGTAAAGAGTAGGAGTGTAACAAACTCTCTCCATTGGCCCTTACCTATCATGGCTTCCCAATCATGGTTATCCACCGAATTGGCCCTATCATGGTCTCTTCACTCCACCTATAACTGGTGTGTGGTGAGTGCACTGGCGCCGTTGTCCTGTGGCTGCTGTCGCATCCCAAAAGGGATGATGCACACTATGGTGGTGGTGGTGTCGTGAGACCCCCCTCGTGATTGTGAAGCGTGTTCGATGTGTTGCCATACACGATAAATGTGCTATATAAATACATACACATTACACACATTACCTACAAGCTATGCAGAGCAAACAACATACACAATAAAACATGCATTTAATGAGGTTCTTCTAATCAACTTAGAGGAAGAAGGAGATCCAGAGTTTTGGTGCTGACCCTTCCTTTAATAACAGCCAACCTGCAAATCCTGCATTGTAGGGTAGTAACATTAATCAGTAAAATTACAGTAACACAGTATAAATTTGGACTATACTGTTGTGGTAAGGTTGTGAAAATGAACTTTTACCACTGACAACTCTAAGTCAACTCTTTTTGAGCAACTTAAGCAAATCAATTAGCTCATTTTTCTGATTAAAATATGCAAATACATTCTGTATTGCAGTCATTAGTATGTTTCTAGATTGTTATGGTTGGCAGCAACTTTTCGCAATAGTTTTTATTTCTAAACAAGAAATGCTGGACGTTGTGTCCTATGGCTATTTCCCAGCATGAGAATGCCAAGATTCATTGGGCTTCATTTTCACACATGAATTGGCCATCAACTGACCTGAACCCCACTGAACGTCTTTGAGAATTGCTGGAGTAGACTCTACAGAGTGATTTACTGTAACTAGAACTGGCCAAAAATGTATTAAAACTCCTGATGCGAATGAACTTTGTGACATTGCATATGATTGTTGAATCACTGCCATGATTGATGCACACTATAATTAAGACTTAAGATGATTCTAAATAGTCATTATTTTATGCTGAGATAAAAATAAATGAAATTAAACCTGCTTTGAGTTCACAAAAAAGTTGGCAAAATATATAATGTGCCGGAAACATATTAATCACTTCAGACTTAAGGATTTACAAGGCATAAATCCAAACAGAAACTTGTATACAACATTAGAACTCATTACATTACATTAAATGCAATACCAAAATGCATTACAAAAAAAGAGGAAGAAAAATCGCAGATGACAGCCAAGACAAAGAACTCTCTCAATCACTCACTCATTTTAGCTCATTTTCTGCTTCATCAGGGGTTGCCACAGCAGAAGGAACCATCAATTTCTCACATATGTTGTATATAATATGTCAGGGTGCAAATTACAGGGGGTTTGGGGGTTGATTGGCTCCCCTAGTTCATGCTTGATCCCCCTGAAGGACGTCAAAATACGATGGATGGGTGGGTCAGCCTTTTAATCGTGAGAAATAGTTTTTTCTGACCTGTATTTAAAATGATAACATTAATAATTAAAATTATATAATGTACACATACATTTGACCACCCCTGTGATGGTTCATACCATTATGCATAATCATACCAAACAGTCCATGCAAGAAAAAAATCATTCAACAGTCTGAAATCAGCAGATTTAAACCTCATAAGTGTTCAAAAGACTGGTGTTTGTATCTACATATAGCCTAAAATTAAAGTAAAATTAGATGCATAGTAGGGTTGGGCGATGTCGACCAATTTGGCATTGTACAATGTCTAATGAGAAACAGTGCGATGGACAATGGCATCATCATCATAGGCGGCGGTGAATTATTATTTATGGATAATTAAATAACTCATGACAAATTAATTATTTGTAGCCTACCGTTTCAACTACCTGACCCACATGGTCTTTGTTTAATCCATAACCAAATCAGAAATAAATTACACCTGTCAATCACTTTTTTCTGCGGGACTTTGGTATGAATAGGCAGAGGGATCTGTGTTGTTATAAGGGCGTCGACAAAGTTGGTTGGTAAAAAAGGTGCAGAATCAACAGGAGCCAACCAACAATATCTGAGGTTTTCGCTAAAGTTACTAAGTACAAGCAAAAAAGGGAAAGATTGAAGCAGTGTGCTGACGCTGTGACACGTTATATCATGGATTCAAAAGACTGAAGAGTCGTTAGATAGAGACAAATTAATTAAATTTCACGTTTAACAACTATAGTGAGACGCAACCCAGCGGTACATCCTTGAAAAACTGTCCAACGTGCACTGCTCTCTGGGGTTTGGTGCTCAAAGCACCCGCTGACTGCCTGGAGCTTAGACGTACATATATGCTCGAGCGAATGACAGAGTGTGTGTCTAAGTGGACGATGGCATCGTCTATTGACACAACCCTAATGCATAGTTTGTATAGTTTGACCTACAGTAGCCTATGAAATAGCTAGTCAGAGGTTACTGTAGATCAGAATACACTAAACATCCCTCAAACACAAAAAATTTAATATATTTAATTAACAAATGAGATGTAATTTAAATAGATACATCCATGTGATTCCCTGAAACATGTTACACAAACATTACCCAAAAAGTTGACTCCCCCCGCTCATCGATGTGCAATTCATACCCTGAATATGACATAAGCTTTATGCAGCGGATGCCCTTCCTCAGCACTGAGAGTATACAAGAGTGTATACAACCCTTAGTGCTGAGAAAACATTCTCACTCATCACAATTTCCCATTTACACACTACTGCCTATTTAGTTCTTTCACTTCACCTACACCGCATGTCTTTGAAATGTGGAGGAAACCAGAGCTCCTGGAGAAAACCAACATAACCACAGAAAGAACATGCAAACTCCACACAGAAATGCCAACTGACCCAGCCGGGAAATAAACCAGCAACCTTCTTGCTGTGAGGCAACCGTGCTCACCACTTAGCCACCATGCCTAAAGATTTCTAAAGATTATTGGGAAATCTCTTTTTAGCTTGTTTTGGAGTTGCCACATCCATCCATCCATCCATCCATCCATCCAATGTTAATCAATACAGGGCTCCTGATTACTTCATTCTGGCTCATTCTGGTGTTGGCTGATGAGTATTTTAGGGAATTCTAGGGTTATTTGTAAATCTGAACAATGTCTGTTGGTGTGGTATATAGAATAATTGACTCTGGTCCATAATCAATTACTCCACACCCATATCCACACACTTTATCAATTACGTTACAGGCACATCACCCTTGCAGCCCAAGACCGGTTACTCACTGAAGCTAAGCAGGGCTGAGCCTGGTCAGTACCTGGATGGGAGACCACATGGGAAAACTAGGTTGCTGTTGTAAGTGGTGTTAGTGAGGCCAGCAGGGGACACTCAACCTGTGGTCTGTGTGAGTCCTAATGCCCCAGTAATGCGAAGGGAACGCTATACTGTCAGTGAACACCAGCTTTCAGATGAGAAGTTAAACCGAGGTCCTGACTCTCTGTGGTGATTAATAATCACATGGGAAGGGCTGCAAATTCATAATTTATTTTACCCATCATGGCCTTCCAATCACTCATCAAAAGAATCATTCACTGAATTGGCTCTATCTATTGCTATTGCAAACCTATAGCTGGTGTGTGGTGAGCGCACTGGCACTGTTTTCCTGTGGCTGACGTTGCATCATCCAAGTGGATGCTGCACACTGTTGGTGGTGTGGAGAGACCCCCCTCATCTCTGTGTGAAGCGTTTTGGGTGTATGGCCATACACAATAAATAAGCTAAATAAATACACATTACATTACATTACTCCTTACATATAACTAGACCCACACAGATTTTTTTACCAAATTATGATCGAATTGGTCTTAATCCAACCTTTAATACAAATCGACCTTAAATATTGCATAATTGACCTTAATTGACCTTTAATACAAGTTAAAAGTTATGATTTTTTAGTTACTTTACACTCTTAAAATCACTCCGCATAAATTCCCAGATTTTATTTAACTAATTTCTGTGCAGAAATAGCAAAAAAAGATCCACAAATTCTGTCTGGCCCTGGCTATTACTCACCATGTGTGTGTTAAATCCTTAGCCCCCTACCCCAAAGAGCACAACGTAATTAATTAACTGATTAAATGCAACCAATCATTTGCCCGTTGGTATCTTAGCAACTCTACTGGAAACATGTGCATTTAGAGCACCGGAATGCATTGCTTATGCATCTCCTTGAGGGTTATAGATGCACATAAGCAGTAGGAGAGAGTTTGCAATCAGAGCTTCCTCAGAAGGGTTGCTCTTTATGCCGAAGACACTGCATTAGTTTAAGGGGGTGGATTGGGCAGGTCTGTTAGAAGGGCTCATTAAAGATTCAACCTTCAGCATTACAGATTCTTTAGACCGTTTGCTTGCTGTGGGAGGATTCGTGCTCACTTGACCTTATCAGCTTCAAACGCATTCAAAACGGTAGATTAGGATAACAGCGTTGAAAGAGATACAGTGAATAATCCAGTACAACAGCAAGATTTACATAAGACCATGCAGAAAGAAGATCAATTACCCAATGGCAGGAAAACGAAAATATACAACAGAGAGCGAGGCCAAAGCATGAAGAGTAATGATGCAATAATGTAATGATGAGAAAGCAGCTATCTAAAATATAAATAAACAGAACGATAGCACACGCACGCTGCTTCAGAATGAAGTGAGCACATGAGGCTAGTCTGCCTTATTAACATATAATTTGCATACCGACGCACTTGAAGAAGGATTGGATACTCTTCCTAACAGGTGTTACTGAAACAGATGTTGATTTTCAAGGTGTGCACATGCTTGTTGCTCCCTTATCTGCTATTTATGGTTTCAAAAGTGTGATTATACAACATGTTTATGTACTAACAAGACTTCAGGGGCATATGTTTCCTTTAAAATGTTGCTTGCTAAAGCCAAAAATCTTCAGTCAAAAATTTGGGGGTGATTTTTGATAGCAGCCTGTCATTTGAAGGCCAGATTTCAAGCATCTGTAAAACTGCTTTTTTTCATCTTAAAAATATTGCCAAACTTCGACACATGCTATCAATGTCTGATGCGGAAAAGCTCATTCATGCTTTCATGACGTCTCGATTGGATTACTGTAATGCATTACTAGGCGGCTGCCCTGTTGGCCTGATAAACAAACTTCAGCTAGTTCAAAATGCAGCTGCTAGAGTGCTTTCTAGAACAAAGAAATATGATCATATTACTCCAGTTCTTTCAGCATTGCATTGGCTCCCTATTAAATATCGTATAAATTTTAAAATCTTACTGACTACCTACAAAGCCCTGAACGGCTTGGCTCCCCAGTATTTGCAGGAGCTCCTGATTTATTATAGCCCATCACGTCCGCTACGCTCAATTAATTCTGGACAATTAATTATTCCCAAAATATCAAAATCAACTGTAGGTGGTAGATCTTTCTCTTATCTGGCACCTAAACTCTGGAACAGCCTTCCTAGCACAGTTCGGGAAGCAGACACACTCTGTCAGTTTAAAACTAGATTAAAGACACATCTCTTTACATTAGCATACACATAAAACACAAATGCTTTGGAATCCAAATCCTCTAAAGGATTGTTAGTCTGCATTATTTAGGGCAACCGGAGCCGGGAACACTTCCCAAAACGCATTATAATTTGAATGGCATCTGCACTCATGTTAGTCTGTTTTTTATTATTCCCGAGGTTTCCATAATCCTGGACCATGCCGTATCCTGAGCAGCTGCTGTGGTGGTTATGGAGGAATGGAGAGCATGAGACAGTTTCCTGTAAGACGATCCCTGTGACAGACGAGTCCTCGCATTGTTCCCAAAGGGCCAGCCTGTTGACCAGCCGGTGACCCGCCTGTGGTCTCTCCATGATGGATGTCCAGCTTTCTCCAACCCCGGTGCCATAGACTGCAGCTCTGCACAAGACGTCTGGCCATAGGAGAAATGGTCGTGCCCAACTGAGCCTGGTTTCTCTCGAGGTTTTTTTTAATTCTTCACTTTCGCCAATTGGTGAAGTTTTTTCCTCGCCGCTGTCGCCTCTGGCTTGCATGGTTCGGGACCTGTAGGGCTGCGCATCGATGGATTACTATTCAGTGTTTGGACTCTCAGCAGTGACTATTAAACCACGCTGAAATGAACTAAACTGAACTTCAACACTGAAAACTGGACTGACACTGTTTCAATTTTTTATAATGCATGTGAAGCTGCTTTGACACAATCTACATTGTAAAAGCGCTATACAAATAAAGATGAATTGAATTGAATTGAATTATATAAATATTTACTTAAATAGGAACACGAATGGGAACTATAATATCCTTCCGCTGTATCTCCGCTAATTGGTCAGCGTTAGCTCACGGCAGCTTCCAGCTTCTGTCTGCAAACCTGTAGTACAGACACCACACACACTCAGCGCGGGTTGTAAAACTTTGGCAGAATCCTTTAAGGAATCCAGTCATTGTCCAGCTAACCAAGTGGGAATTATTTTACAAAAAGTGGAGTCGAGTTCAATACAGACAGCCAGTTTATATTAAGTTTTACCTGATATATGTTCATATGAACACACAGATGCACACACTGTAAATATAATATGCTGAGGGGGAATCATTATATATGATTCTTTGTAATATTAATATGCCAAAGCTGAGGGGGAATCCTACTCTAAACTCTGTCATTTATGTAATTTGCGTAAATCGGCATATATCCGATTTCTGTTACATTGACAGGGTTCAGAATAATAGACTGTAGACCACTCAAGTAAAGATTAAGTAGTTTAGTTTAAATAGTTTTAAATAAACTTGTTTATCAAATAAAATACAAAGTTTAGGTACACATAATAACTGAGAGAGATGTACTTTTTTAATTAAACAAGGTTTCTGCAGTGTATTATTTTTCGTCATAAATGGTGCCATGCAATTATAGTTTTTATTTAAATAAATGCAATAAAGGAATCATGTTTGTGTTTAATTGAATAATAATAATAATGGTGATGATAATAATAATTATAATGTTAATATGATTATATTATAATAATAATTATAATAAAGGTGATTATTATTTTTTTTAATCACTATAAAGTATTTAATTAAAGTATTGGTATCGATATCGACGATACTTGTCTTGAAATACTTGGTATCGGATCGGAAACAAAAATATTGGTATCGCCCATCCCTATTGAAAATGTGTGTTACGTGCCGAAACATTGTCTTTGTTTTGGTCACTTACCCCACCTAATACCAGTTTGGCCAATAATATTTCAGCACCCTGGGCTTCTTGGTGGAAAATAGCTTATTTCATGCATTCAGTCAGGAATGATCTCAAAGTATGCGTCCACGACCGAAATGCAACCTGTGGTGTACAGTAGCAGCCCCTGAAATGAGGCGCAGATTCAGAGTTTCACATGAGGTGGTTATTTATTAGCAAATATTATAAGTATTACGGATGTAAACATTAGGTGAGCAGGTTACATTTTAACCCAGTGTCCTAACAACATGCTACATGACGTCCTGTCTGACTTTTTGGAAGTGTAAAACAAAAAAAGCATCATAAAACAAAACCTTTCTTTCATAACACAATCACACACACAGTTTAATTTGAAATAAAAAGATTAAACAAATGTTTAAATATTCACGGTTTTACCTGTTAAGCAAGCACACTGACGTTGTCATAGGGTTTTTGAATTATGCATAGGCTCTTATTGTTTTATTCCTTGCCCATTATTTGCTTTCACACAGTGTTCATTAATAGCTCTGCACGAGTAAACATGCTCATTGTTAATAATCGCCAAAAACAGGTATTGTTGACTCGGCGTGCTGCTTGTTTCCAGTCAAGATGCAATGTTAGAACTATTTATTCAGAAATTATTTATTTCCCATGTTGTCTGAATAGGTGTTGGCCTGAATAGCCTGCATTACAAGTAAAATCCTTATTTGTCTTGATAAAGTCTTTTGTGAATGTACAAGTTTAAATACCACTGATTTAGGCTTGCTTAAAGGAGTACTTCACCCAAAAATGATAATTCTGCCATCGTTTACTCTCCCTTGACTTGCTCCAAAACAAGTTATTTTCGTTCTGTTGCTATAACGTGGTCCCGCAGTTTCGCAGGTTTTTAAGTGCAATTTGACGTGCTTGTTTTGTACAGCGCATTGTGTTCTGCGTCCTGGTTGTAGACCATTGTCAATCTGTACAGCACAAAAAGCGTCCAGCTTGCCAAATTTACATAAATCTTTGATAGCTAGCAGCGTGACTCTGGTGCTGTACTATATGTTTGAAAGTTTTCTTCCCAGCAAACTCCACAATGCTGACGAAATGTTCTGCACCATCAAAGGCACCTGTGCACCTAAAAGAAAGAGGATGATGTTTTTGTCCAACAAAAAAAGTTGGACTTCTGGACATGCTAAAGGAAGGTAGAAGTTACACGTGTTTAAATGAAAGAAAAGTGTGTAAATGTTAATGCCTGTCTGAAAAAAGTGTATAATGTGTTTAGTGAGGGGTGTTACAGCCTTAAAACTGCTGACTACTTCACGGATTTTGCGTATTGCGGTTTATTTTTAGAACATAACTCTTACAAATAACGATAAACCACTGTAAATTGAAGAATGGTGGAAACCTGTAACCATTGATTCATCTTTATTTCTACAGCACTTTTGCAATATAGATTGTGTCAAGGCAGCTTAACAAAGATGTTCTAGTAAACCGAAACTGTCAGTCCAGTTTTCAGAGCTGAAGTTCAGTTCAGTTCAGTTCAGTGTGGGCTTTAATTTTCATTGCTGAAAGTCCAAACACCGAAGAGCAAATCCATTGATGTACAGCTCTGCAAGTCCCAAATTAAACAAGCCAGTGGTGACAGTGACGAGGAACAAACTTTACCAATTGACGAAAAGTGAAGGAATTTTTTTTTAAATTTAAAAATCAGTTTACTTACATTTTTTTCCTACTATGGAACTTCAAGGTCCCATGAATTTTTTTTTTTTTTTTTTAGTATTAGTTTTGTTAGTTTTTAGACATCTGTAAGCTAGTGTGCTCCTAAACAGTGACAAAATTTGTTTTTAGAACTAATATAAACATGTAAAGCTTGCAGTATGTCGCTTCTGCTTAAATAGATCAACAGTTTTATTCACGTCACCTCATATTTCAGTCTCTCATCAAATCTTGACCAATCAAATGCTCCCTGCCATCTGACATGCCCTGCCCCCTTAAAGATCATTTGCTTTTCATTTGATGCACTTAAACTCAACCACTCTCACTGGCAGAGTGGTGATAAAACAGTATTTGCACTCACACACCAGTTCCTGATTCCCCCTGATTGCACAAACTTATGATTATTAGGCCTGTAAACGCACCTTATTCACACACACTCTTTGCTGATTCTTGTAAACTGTAAGCAAGCAATATGAAGAGATTTCCTTGACTTGTCTTGTCGTGTTTTGACCTTTGCTTAGTTATACTGTTTGCATTGTTTTGCTGCCTGTCCTGACCATTCGCCTGTACTCCGACCACACTTTTGGATTATCTGAATGCACCTGTGTGTCCATATTTTAGTGGTGGGCAAAACGAGGCTTCATAAAACACTTAAACAGTCGAAGCAATTGTATCGAAGCTTAGAAACGGTTCGAAACCTGTCTCTACAGTGACACCTAGAGCCAATCACACAGCTGAAACGTACAACAATGGGAATCTAAAATGATGATTCTCTTATGCCGAGTTCAGACTGCATGATTTTCAAAGTAGTCGTGTCACTGATGTTTTTCACACTGCATGACTATCTGGGGAAGTGTTCCGTCGCTGCTGTGTTTACAGTGCAAGATGGCGACAGGGGGTTTCACACTGAATGACTGTACAATAGGAAGAATCGCAGACAACTTTGTCCAAACAAGGTCTCACAACCAAACACACACGAGAAGTGAAATGGAAAAAGATACATAGTCATGAAGTATATATTTTGTTATTAACTACATAATGAGAAAGAAGTGTTTGATGTACATGTATGTACATGTTTCACTCACCTGGCTTTCAAGGGAATTCTCAATTTCTCCTCAACTTTGTTTCTTCTTTGACCCGGTTGTGATATTGCTCATATGACACGTCAAACAGACACAGGTGCTCCTCCTCCTTGGGTCGAAATAAACTGAAAATGAGCACTTTTAACTTCTCCCCCAACCTCCTGCTGGCCTGCAGATACCCATGCTAGTGGATGCTGCTCTCTCACTGGCTGTAGGTAATCGCTGATGTTATTTTCAATAATATTTTTTACAAGGCATGATTTGAATCGTCGACAGCTCCAGATATTTAGCATGCCAAATATCTCATTGGCGTCGGCAACTCATCGGCGATTCTCTAAGATCGCGTCTTTGATAGTTCACACTGTGTTATTGTTGCTCACTTGAACGAGCACTGATTTGCCTGTGATTTCAGGCATTTGTCAGCGATTTCTCAAAATCTGTCGGTGAGTCAAAATCAGGGCTAAAATCATGCAGTCTGAACTCGCATTAATAAACTGCATTTGGATAATCACATCTGTTGCTACCCAACTCGTTACAAAAAAAAAGGTCAAACTGTGTTAAAACAAATCAAAGGTGAGTGATTTTCCTTATTATTTATTTTTACATTGTAGATAAAATCCTCTTGTGACTTTTTTTTTTTTTTTTTTTTTTTGCACATTTATTTTATTTTAGTTCTTTTTTTGTAGGAGAAGTCAATGGCTTCTGACAGAAAACGCCCCTGCATTCTGTAGCTTTCCACCCCCGGCATTTCTCTCTCTTCCTCTGTCTTTTTTCCTCTCTGTCTCTCTCTCTGTCTCAATATGAAGCTCTTTGAATTCCTCTCTAGTGTGAGGAACTTGTGAGATGTGGACAGGCTCAGTAAGAGAGGCTCGATTTGATGCAACGAGAGTTTGCTTTCAAGATGTCACTCCATCCTTCTTTCTTGCTCTCTCTTTCTCTCATCTCATAAAAATCTCACCCACTTGCTTCTCCTTGTCCCTCTCTGTTATGTATGCACAGTCACTCTCGTGCCACATGTGCAAACATTCACTCGATATTATATTTGCACAATTATGACATGGGGGCTCGCAGGGTTTCTCAACACGTACACTCGAATTACCAGCAAAACAGGAGCACAGGAGCAGTCTGTGTTTATGTACAAGCGTGTGTGTTGGTTTATGTGCGTTGTTACTTTCTTATGCTCAACTATTTTTCCACAAGCTGAAAAGTAAACTGTAAAAAATGTTCATTTACGGGTGTTTTTTGTTTATTTACAGTTGCGCATTGCACTGTGGGAGTTTTATCTCTGCTGTGTTGACTTTTGATGTTGATCATTCAACTCTGTAGTTTTACAATGTAAGTAGTTTAAGTTAGTAGTTTAAGACAAGATGTTGTTTAAGAAATTATATATAGAGAATTAAGTTTGTAAAATAAAGCACTGACAGCTTATTACCAGGTTTTTGTACCGTAATTTACAACACCAACTCAGACAATATATCACTTTAAAGGGTCAGGAAACACCAAAAATATACAACACAGGCTCATTGTGAAAACGTAGTCCCGAGTACGTTTCTGGAGACCGCACTCTACGTGGTCAGGGGTACGTATGGCTGCATTTCATTTTTTTTTAAACGAACGCTACGGGGCGGTGTGACGCCTTTTCTTCTAGCGCTCACCGGCCGACCGCCTCGTGTGGATGACTTTATCGCTGCAACCAGTTTGTCCCGTTAGCTCGCCGTGTTCGTCGGCGGACTCAAGTCACAGATAGGAGTTGACCACCACGACGACGCCGGGGTTCGAGTCTGGCGAGGAGCGGTTCCAGAAAGCAGGTAAGACAAACACAGAATCCATGTAATGAAGTAAACTGTAAACAACAGGGTGAGAATGCAATGAAGTCTGAAAATGTGGTAAAATGAGACGAGGCGGTTTTGTTTTATTCTGGATTGCTTTTTTGAAAGCTGTTGGTTGGGTTTAGGGAAGTGGGTGGGTGGGTCAATCAATAAAATTTTGGTTGTGTTTAGGGAAGGGGGAGGGTGGGTCAGTCCGATCGGATGGTCAGTCAGTTGTTCAGTCAGCCAAAAACGGTCGGCCGACAGCGGCCTCTGGTGGGTTTACGCGAGAACGGCAGGCGTAAACGGCACTCGCGAGAGACACTTGAGTTCTCAAAAAACGTCCGCAGCGGCCTCTCGTGGACTTGCCAAAGCAAAAAGTGCAAAAAGACGTACCTGACGGGACGTATTTCGCGGCCTCCAGAAACGTACTCGGGACTACGTTCTCAGAATGAGCCTGGGTTGCAACTATATGTTGACAGTCATATATGTGTCCCTCATTTCTAAAAACACCATTAGGACACATTTTTCACAAAAGAAAAAAGTAAAAATTGGTTGTTTTTGTGTTATTTCGAGCAAATTTATTCTTCTGGTTTGAAGAGAAATTTAGAAGCTGCGTCACAGCGACGAGATCCTTATGTAAATTCCTGTACCAAATGTCTGTACCAGACCAGGGTACAATGTGACATCTGAGTTTTCATCATTCATTCAAGAGATAGACTTGGTTCAAAGCAATCAACGCGCTCTGAGAATGAGGTGCAAGAAGCTATTACAATGCTAATAACTGTTTTACCTGTTACAATGTTCAGACGGCAGAGAGACGCCATGTTGTGTTGCCAACTGTAAATAAAACAAGTGGAAGAAGAAAATTTGTTTAAAGACATAGGTCTTTGCATTTATAAATGTGCTGCAATGAAGGTTTTGTTTCCAATTCCCTGCTATGAGAGCGCAGCTGAACTCGTGTGGGTTACATTGGTCAAGGAACTTTTTTTTTTCTTTTTTTTTTCGCATCTGGAAATGGTGAAATCCGGATTTGCCGCCCAACTCCTTTTTAAAAAGATGCGGTACTAGTTCATGTTGATTGTACTGTCTCTACAGATTTGGTACGTGAGCAATCATTGTTTGTTTGTTTGTTTATTCAGATGGCAAAGTTAGTTAGTATTGTCAGCAGTACTCTTTCAGTTTTAAATACAGACCTTAGTCAAAGTGGTTTAGATACTAAGTTTACAGTGTGTTAATATCACTACAATATTATGGACTGAAAGATCTGCTGTAATTGTTGCTCTCCGAATGTTAACATGTAAACACCTTAATCAAACTATTACCATCGTGTAGGATTTAATAATTCATTGACTGATGTCCATGTAAACGTAGTCACTGTCTTTCTGTCTGTTTGTTTTGCTTCTGTGAAAATTACCGCATGCTCAAAATGAAACTCCCTTTTCATGCAAACCCATCCCTATTTTTGCCAACCCACTGTAAATTATTAATTGCAATTGTGCTGTAGTTTTATGCTTGAAATGTTCATGCGTTTTCAGTAGCAGCTCAAAGATTTTGGAGTGATCTTCCACTCTCCATAAGAACATCTCATACTTTGGAATCATTTCAAGTCATTTCCGTCATTTTCTTTAGTTTTTAAACGTGTTGTGAGTATATGTATTTTGGTTACATGTTTTTTATGTTTTTATGTACAGCAATTTGGCACCCATTGTAGTTGGTTGAAAGTGCTCTAGAAATAAAATTGTGTTGAATGCACTTGAAAATTTTACAGTATTGCTGGTTACCAAAATTGCCAGCAATAATGTAAAATTTACAGCATTTTTTTGTTACAGTGTGAATAATTCTTGTATTTAAATTAATTTAAAGAGAGTTTTTATTATTATTATTATTTTTTTATTCCACTGGTTGGTCACTTTGGGGCAGGGTTAACCTTTGTCTGATCAATGGCAGGTAGGGATGCGTTTAGGTGCATTACAGTCTTATTTTTTAATTGGGATTGGGTCTGAAGGTATTTATCATAGTCGACTAGCTACAAGGTAAAGCAGAATTACGCACATTCAAAAAATAATGATAAAATGACAAACATCAGATCACTTTGGTCATAACAAGATGACAACATGATGTTCAATGTCTTTCTTTCTTGCTTCATTTTAGTTTTCATTTTATTTTATTTGATTTACATTATTAAAAACAAACAATGAGTGTGCTTTTGAAGGTTCTGCATCTCCATATAGTCTGGTCTATTTGCGGAAACATATACCATTGTGCAGATGCAACTCATTCATTCAATTTTCTTCAGCTTAGTCCCTTATTTATCAGGAGGATCTACAGTGGAATGGACCGCAAACTATTTCAGCATATGCTTTAAACAGCAGATGCACTTCCTGCCCAGATGCAACTCGTATTTGATTGTAAATTCTAAAAATATATACAATTAAATGCATTTGCTGTCAATAGAGATGATTCATCCATTCCATCTGTCATGCTTTCTTACAGACACACTCCTAAAACTCTGGGCTAAAAAAAAAACAAAAAAAAACAACAACATTGATTCTGCATTCAACTTGTAAATACAAAACATTTGTTTTTCTTTAGGAACCCGACTGCACTGCTTTAATTCTTTCCCCACAACTGATACAATTTTCTATTATTTATATTATAACGCCTCATTGCTATTGACTGAATTTTCCAGCAATCCATGTTCTCACTGTTATACATTAGGGGGCTGATGAAACAGTACAGAATCTGACAACAACAAAGAAGCAGAAATGAGTGATAGAAGCACCGTTTGTGTACATATAAATGAAAGAATCAGCATTCAGCAACATATACGGCAAATCAAAGCCTACGAAGAGGAATGTGCCGTTGCAAGCTTTGGGAGTGTGAATAAACTCGATCTGATCTATGTTTTGTTCTTTATTCATTATTCTGAGCCAGAGACAAAATGGTGTCTTCTCAGCTTTTTCCTAAATGTTTTCCTAAATGTAAATTTTTGTTCTTTTTCTTCAATATTTTCCATGTTCTTATATTCTTACAACTAAATAATAAATAAGAGGGGCCATAAAATGTTTATGATGATCATAAATGTTTTTTTGTTTTTTTTTTGCTATTCTTCTTTTTCTTCATAAATTATAGACTTCATCTCATAAATAATTGTAAAGCTCAGAATGGAAATCCTTGATACATACCCACTGATGTATGACTGCATTTTTTACTTCATTAAAATATTTTCTTAAAGAGAAAAATAAGTCACAATTGTTGATGACTGAAGTGAAATTAAGCTTAAACAATATGCCATAAAAACAAAATCCTTGACATGTATCCACTTATGTACACCTGCATGTTTTGTTCATTAAACTATTTGGTAATGCTTAATAAATTATTTATAGTGTGTAGTTATTATTAAGCATTAGCAAATAGATAACTCATCATTTGCTTCAATCGCATCACAATACAAGACAGGTTATAAAAGCATAGCTGCAAATGCTGTAATCTGGACTTATAAATGTTCTTAATAATTGTACTTTCATATTTTGTTACTGATTCATTTTCATTACTAAATTAAGCAGTGCATTATTTACAAAGCAGCTGTATTTAAGAGTAGTTGGTGGTTTTTAGGATCATACAAAATGAGTTAGTAAATGATTATTAAACTATTCAAACTAACATTACAATATCAAATTATTCAGGCATATTTAGGGAATTTACGTCCTGCGGCAAAATTATTTTTATTATAATTTTTGATCTGCTTGAGGTAGGTCAATTTATTTTTATGCTTTTGATGAAGTAGCATTTAACTTAAGAGCCCTTTAGACTATGTGCCAGGCTGTTTCTCGTGTTTTGGTAATGTCTTTAAATAACTAGCCATTTATGTTTATTTAAGTATTTCACTGTTGTTTATGTACAATAATTAGGACATAAAATGAGAAAGTAAAATATCAACAACAAAGAAAATGTAAATGAAAACTGTAAATAACAATGTAAATGAAAACTGAATAAAAATGTAAATGAAAAAGGTTGTTTATTGACTGTCAGTATCACTTTAAAATAACAAACAAAAATCTCTCTAAACAATCTCTCTATATTTAGGCTAAAATACTGCTTTATTTGTTTAATTATTTAATTATTTTATTTTATTATTATTATTTGTGTGTGTGTGTGTGTGTGTGTGTGTGTGTGTGTGTGTCTGTGTGTGTGTTTGTTCTTTCATTTTAGTTGTCTTTTATTTCTTTAGTTTTATTTCCAAAACAAATCCTCATTGAACTTAACAATTTAATGATAATAAAGCATTTTTTAATGATTTATGAAGAAATTATGATGCTTTATTTCATTATTATATCTTCATTGTATTGCTACTGTATATTTCTGTCCGTTCACATCCCATCCCTTTGTGCTCCCTGTCAGCATAGTCACAAACTGCTGTTACATCTCAAAACACGTTCACCACATGCATTGGTAATGGTCCTTTTGAAGTGTCACCCACTGTAGCAATGTTTACTATGTATCTTAATATAACACAACTATATGCAGTTTTGTGACCTAAAGTGAGGACTATTTATGCTTTTTAAATCCTTTTTAAATGACAATTAATGGCTTAGTATCAAATAAAAAATATGCTCAATATATAATAATGCTTTAATAAATAATGCTAATAATAAATCTTTTATAGTGTGTAGTTATTATAAAGTGTTCCCAAATATTTTTTTAAAGAGAATGAATTAATTCATTTTTTTTCCGGCTTGGTCCATTCAATAATCAGGGTTCGCCACAGCGTAATGAACCGTCAACGTATCCAGCAAATGTTTTATGCAGTGGATGCCATTCCAGCTGCAACCCATCAGAGGGAAACATTCATACACACATACACTACAGACAATTTAGCTAACCCAATTCACCACAGTATGCCACGTATTTGGACCTGTGGGAGAAACCGGAGCAACTGTATGGAACCCACGTGAACACAGAGAGAACATACAAACTCCACACAGAAATGCCTACAGACCCAGCTGAGGCTCAAACCAGTGTCCTTCTTGCTGTGAGGCATTCGTGCTACTCATTGTGCCACCGTGATGCCCTTAAGGAGACTAATAAATCACAATTGTTTATGACTGAATTTGAGCTCTTCAGAACCATAAAAGGACATGCTAAATTTTCAGTATAACCTACTACTTATTCAACAGATTTAAGCGACTTTAGGGAGATGTCTCGGTTCATATCTGCCTTCATTACGTCAAAACAATAAACTAGTTAACTGGAGATAAATCCAGGCGAAGATCCAAATGTTCTTAACGCAAATATAAGCAACCTGTTTTGACAGAAACATGACAGATTTATCAGACAAAGCTATATTTACCTGACTTCTTCTCCTTTCCCCAGAGACTTTGAGCTCTTCCAGCGATCAAGCATCTGACGATCGTCCTTCTCCGCTCGCCTACAGTCGCCCACCATCCCTTCACTGACCGCCTGTACATTGCTCACAAAACCGGAAAGCAGCTTCTCCATCTGGCAAGATCTGAGGACTGGCTGGCTTGATGCAACCTCCTGGAGAAAGGCCACGCAGGTGTGTTTCTATTATTCTGTGTGCAGCTTTTGAGGAAGAATTCATCTCTGGAGTTTGTCGAGTTTAGTGGCATGCAATGTTCCGAAGGTACTTTGAGACAATGATTTGCAGGGAAACTATAAGTTCTGTTTTCTGAGTCATTCCTTCTTAACATTTATATGATCCCAAAGTATATAGCTGTAAAAGTATTAAGCAAAAGTAAAAGACTAGAATAGGGAATTTAACACACTTGTTTTTTATCATGAGGGCAAATGTATCCATGGTTGGAGACAAATGTACAGTTTTGTACAAATTATTTATCTGTTTATCTAAAATAAGTATGTGTATAAAGTAATCATTTATTATTTTATTTAGTATATATTATATTTTAGTTAGTTTTTTATTTAATTTTTGTGTCTAGTAAATACAGTAAATATGATATTAAGCAAAAGTAAAATATATAAATAGCCGTGCAATATTCTGCAAAAAACAGCACTCGTACAGCCTCTTCACCCATGTGTATTACTCCACCCACATGACTAGCAGAACTCGCTACAATTTGAAAAATATTGCAAATGTTGGACAACATAATGTACTTTTGAGGCTTTTTTAGGCAATAATGTAATTATTTAGATTGCAGCTATGCAGTTTATTTGTAAGAATAGAGCTTATTTTAAATATTTATAATTCATGTATAATTCAGCACTTTGGCGTCCAGCAGCCTATAATGCTAAGCAAAGCAAAGACAGCTGACATTCCTTCACACATTGGCGACAGAGACTGCATAATAAGTCCTTAGCGAAGAAAAACTCTGATCAAATCATAATAAAACAGGTAAGTGACATTATAAGTTGATCTCTCTCATTTGTATTTTGTAGTGCTGGATTTATACCACAGTAATCTGGTAGTGTTTGCTTTGCTTTGGCTTTTTGGGATCAATTATTGTGATCTCCTAATTGCAACAGAGAAGTACTGGGAAGTCTTAGTAGACTGATGGCATTTCATGCTGTTCAGCCTTATAATCCTAAAATGTGAGCAGAATCACTGGTTTTGTCATCACTTTAGATATTATGCAGGAGAATCATTCAAATACTAGCTCTAAAGTGACGTTGGTGAGTTAGCAACGGTTTCTGCTCTTCTGCTCGTCAGCTGCAGATTCAAATGAATGGCGGAAGAAAGTAGTTCCTCCTACAAAAGGATTTTTTAAAATCTCCATGTTTGATTTTCTTTTTTTATATGCACGATTATTCCATCAAACTGTTGTATAAATGCAATATCACACTTGTAGCAGTGGTATATGGCTGTATATCTTTACTGGGGAGACACTTAGGCAATATGTAAAAGTATAAATATGAATCATAAATCCATAGAAATATTTCCAAGGAGCTTTTTCCATAGCTGTATTTTTTAATAAACAAGTCTGTTTAACAGGAAAATCAATTTTACCTCAAACTTGAGCAAGGTAGATAGAGCACGGTAAAGGCTGATTTATACTTTTGCGTCAAGTGCACGCGTATGCTCTGGCATAGCCTGCGCGTCGTCGCTGAAAAGCACCTCTCAAAATGTAACTACACGTCAAAATGACGCGTAGCGCAAGCTCTGTGGTTGGTCAACTTGGTCGTGCTGATGAGTGTGGGCGGGAGTGAGAGCCTTGCAAACCCGATAGAGTGAGTGTTTACAAGTGTGGAGTCCCGTGAAGTTTACTTTATGAATAAAGTTGTTGCATGTCCGCCGGTTCCTGTCTCAAAATTAGCGAATTTGAGCCACTTATATATTAAGATATTGTTCAGAAAAAACAAAACACCAGTGAAGAAACTCAACACAGAGGAATTTAAACACCTCACTGCCTGCCAGCATTTCGGAAGTGTTATTACAACACATACAGCATGCAGAAGTATACATGCACAACAGCACGCATTGCATGCACCGTGGATCACGGCGGTCAGTTGATGCAGAAGTATAAACCAGACTTAACACTTTATTTTAAGGTGTCCCTGTTACAGATTTCATGTATTCACTACAGTAATTACAATAGATAATTCATAATTACTTCCAACTAATCCTAAACAATCCCCAATCTAACCCTGACCATAGTAGGTGCAAGCAATTATTCATTTCTTCATTATCTTTTGGGCTTGGTCCCTTTATTAATCTGGGGTTGCCACATAGGAATGAACCGCCAACTTAACCAGCATATGTTTTACACAGTGGATGCCCTTCCAGCTACAACTAATCACTGGGAAACATCCATACACACTCATTCATTCAGAGCAATGACATCTTTAAAATAAAGTGGTACCCAAAACGCTATATGAGAAATTCTCTTTCACTAATAATTAAACCTTTTATCTGTGCTGAATGATTGGCTGGTTGATATTTTTTAACATCATCCACCATGTTTTTAATTTTCCCCTGAGCTTGCCGCAATGCATTTTTCCTGTAATGCTTCAATATGCTTTCTAGGTAAGCAGCTCACTAGGGTTTCCAGCTAAAATGTATTTTGAGATTGCATCAGTTACAGTAAAGCAAAAAAAAAAATATACTAATAATAAAATGACCCTGCTGTTATAATGCAGAATTTGATGTCCTCGGGATATGACAACCTCATCCTACAGGAAAAGACAGGAACACTCTGTTCAAAACACTTTAGAGAAAATCTTAGAAATCAGCATGTTTTTCACAGTGTACAGCACTTAATGTGCACACACAACCAATAATCTGCTTCTAAATAACAGCATAATGCAGGAGCAGATTCAGAGAGGTGAACAGTGAATTTACCCATAGATGGTAATCGCTCTCACCGTATCCTCTACACTCCACTGTTTTGCTTTCACGGATCAGCTGGCATTACATTTCACAGTCTCAGGTGAGAGGTGAGAAATCAGTCTTAAATTTAGAATATGAGCATAAAAATCTAAAACATGCACAATTTAGCTGTAATGAAATGGAAAGCATATTTTCACCCTTAATATCACACTGGAGTCACTCAATTAGCATGCTTTGCTTCTTCTCATGTGAAGGAAATAAATATAACAGTGCATTGTTGAAAATGACATTTAGATCTGGCAAAGCCAAAAAAATTACTAATTATAATAAATGTATTATTTCTGAGATTAACAAGAAACTTTATTAAAATGAAGTTGAATAATTATAATAACTATAATAATGTGTTAATAAACAGTTAATTAGTAGTTTATTTAGCTAGTTGTGTCAGCTAATGGTTTGTTCTGACTGAATCGTGAACTAAAGTGTTACTGAAAATGCTTAATATAGGTATAAATTCATATTTCGAACACTGCAATATCTGTATATCTCTCACATTTTGTTTTCATAAGTGTTTTGTTGCATTATCGAATCTTTTTTCTCTTCTTCAACAACTTTAAATGTTTGAAAAGTGACTTGTTATTGACATTTTGTAAAAATGTATCAGTTTCTCTGAATTTATATTATTATGGATTCGTTGATAAATTTGTAAAACGTTAATGTTTGTTTTAATCTCAGTCTGATAACATTTATTCCAAATTCCCAAACAGTATATTGTAATTTAAAACATTTATTTTTCCCAAAAATTAGGATTGGCCAAAATAACAAATGTTTTCAGTTTTTTTTTTTTTTTTTTTTTTGAGTTATTTGACCAAATATTGATGTCTTAAAGTTGTATATTGATTTCCTATGGATCCATGAACCCATAGTTACTGCAGACTTTCCAGTAGATTTTTCTAACATATTCAGACATATTTCTAACTGTAACAGAATATGGAGTTGGGGGGTTGCTTTTTTTTCACTCACATCAAATGGTTGAAGGGGCTATTTTTTTATTTTTTTTATTTTTGCCCAAGCCATCAGTTTGATGTCATCATAGAAGGACTGAGAGTTCCAGAGCAGAAGCAAATTGTCCGATTTTAATCAAGTTTAGCTAAGCATGTATTATTCATTCATTCATTTTCTTGTCGACTTAGTCCCTTTATTAATCTGGGGTCACCACAGCGGAATGAACCGACAACTTATCCAGCATATTTTTTACACAGCGGATGCCCTTCCAGCCGCAACCCATCTCTGGGAAACATCCATACACAAACATTCACACTCATACACTACGGGCAATTTAGACTAACCAATTCACCTATATCACATGTCTTTGGACTTGTGGGGGAAACCGGAGCACCCGGAGGAAACCCACACAACCACGGGGAGAACATGCAAAATCCACAGAAATGCCAACTGACCCTGCCGGGGCTCGAACCAGCGACCTTCTTGCTGTGAGGCGAACGTGCTACTCACTACGCCACCATGGCGCAGCATGAAAAAAATATTCAAAAATGATTCCTTGGTTTTAATAAATTATTTTACATGAAGTGGTTGTAAACAATTTATTTGGGCTGAATTTAAATAAACAAATTAGGTTGAACCTAACTAAATCTCAATTGTTTAAATTAAATTAAATTGTTTAAATGAATTGTTTTTTTTAAATCACATAGCGTTTACAGCTTGACAGAACTCAAAATGAAGGGCATACTTGATATGAATTTATTCGATATCACCCCAAATGGCAATAATATCTGTTTAACCATATCTTTTGGTAATTTAATGTGTATATTGTGAAATTGGATATGCGTGAATCTTGTCATATCATATCTTTTTCTTATGTGAAAGAATGCCAGTAAACTTCAAAAATTCCATTAATTACTACCTGTGTTTTCATACATGTTAAAACTACAAAATTGTACTCTAAATGAGTCTCTGTTTGCCCATTTTTGTTGAGTAGAATTATGATTCAGCATGTGTTTCAACCACAACACAACTCAGGAGCAAACTAGGTTGCTTTGGAGGCATAAAGACATCTCTCTCACTCCTTCTAGCTAAAATAAACTTCTCCACCACTTCAGTTGAAAAGATTGTCATTTGACAAGGAATCTACTCATTTTTTTGACAGCTAAAGTATGATTAGTTTATTTTCAGAGTACACCAAGATGTGTGTGTCAGGCACTGGCATGAGCTCATTAATATTCATGACCCTTCCAAATAGGGTCAAATTCAACTGTATCATGCAAGGGTCAATTCCTAGGTTTGCAAGTGGACCAGTATAAACCGTTTCTGGAGAATTGTACCTATTACCCAAGCCACATAACTTTTATTTAGATATCAGATAATAATTTAACATATTGTATGCATTATGTGGCATCTTTAAAAATATTTGTGAAGTTTTTACAGTTGATCACTTAAACATAATTTTAAGCAATTGTTTACCCCCCCCCCCCCCCCAACAACAACAAAAAATAATTGTCGTAATTTGCTCACCATTGTGTCATTCCATCCTTCTCAGTTATTTCCTCTGCGTAAAACAAAAAAAAACTGTTCAGTCTGCCATTTCTTAAGGAAAAACAACACACAAGCACATTTTTATGTATGCAAAAAATGCCAAAAGTGACGTGGAATATGTTAAATACATGGGAACTTGAGGGCTGCAGCAGAAGGCAGGATTTCCAGAAAATAATGACTTTTCGTTTGGGACTTTCGGGTATCACTCAGCTTATGTAAGGAGCATCAGGATTATTGATGCGTAAGTCAATGTGCAGCTACAGGGACTGTTCATGTATTCATGCATCTCTACGCCCCATTCTTGATAGATAGCATGCAGCTTACCCATCTTTTTAAGAAATATCACTTCCCATCAGGCCGGCAAATGCGCTCGAGGTACCAGATTTGAGGGTGTTTATAGTTTGCGGGCAGCCTGGGATATGCTGACAGGACTTGAGGGATTTATAGTGCTGAAGGGCCAGATCCCAATGGAGCGCTATAAGTGCTTCCACTGGAAATGAGGGTCACCTTCGTAATCTCTCATACAGAGAGGGAAGCCTTAAAACCTCTGAACGATTGATTTTGGCCGCTCTGAATAGGGATATACTGTACTAACTCATCCATATGGAAAATTAAAGAAAAAATCTTCCCCTCCAGCATAGCCGTCAAATCTTATTTGTGCTGGTTGATTCTCGCGTGCCTCGCAATCATGATGCAAGGTGTTTGAGATTATGAACGCTGAGACTGCACACACAAAGATATCATATGGCTTAAGAAGACTTTGATTTGCTATTTTTGATATGTTTTTAATGTCATATTATAGGCTACCTAAAGGTGCAGTAGGTGATTTTCTTCAGAAATATGTTTTGTTGTGCTGGTTGAAAGTCTCTTCACATTCCGATAGTAACGATTAATGTAAATGATCTAAATGTATATATGTGTATTTTTATATTCTGGGTGAGGCATAATTCTGAAAAATGTTTGTCCAATTAAAATGTGTCGGGCTGATAATTCTCATAATTCTGATAAGTAGCCCAAACTATCCATCAACACATACAGATTTGTACATTTGCAATCGTTCACGCAAATCCGTCATTTGCGTGTACACGTGCGTTCACCTGCACAAGAGAGAGAGAGAGCGCAAAACTAATGCTGAGTCAAAACTTTTTAAAATCCTAAATTAATATAGACCATTTCAATGTGGTCATGTCACTGGCCCATGAACATATCCTGCTTGTTATCCAACTATTTCATAACTTTAACAAGAAGCAATTCAATCATAACTTAATGTTAAAACAGTTGCCATAAACTTATTAATCATTTTGCATTCTTCAACCCAGGCTCATTCTAAAAAACATAGTCCTATGTACATTCCTTGAGGCTGCGAAATACATCCCGGGAGGTATTTTTACATTATTATTTTTTTTTTCGCGAATCCACGAGAGGCTGCTGTGTATGCTTTTTGAGGTCTCAAATTTGTCTTGCGAGTGCGATTCGTGATTACTGTTCCCACATAAACCTACCAGAGGCCGCTGTCGACTGACTGTTAGACCGACTGTTTTTCCTCCTCCCCTAAACCCAACCAAAATTTTATTGATTGACCCACCTACACGGTTCCCTAAACCCAACTCAACAATTTTCAAAAAAGCAGTCCAGAAAAAAAAAGCCCTTGTCTGATTTTGACCATATATTCAGATTTTACCACATTCTCACCCTGTTATTTACTGGTTTATTTTTATTTTTGGATTCTGTTTTTGTCTTACCTGCTTTCTGGTACCACTCTTCACCGGACTCAAACCCCGTCGTTGGGATCAACTCCAACTCATGGCAAGCTAACGGGACAAACTCATTGAAGGTGGAAAGTCGTCCACACGGAGGTAAACTGTCAGCTGGTAAGCACAAAAAGGAACAGCGTCATACCGCCCCGTAACATTTGTTTATAAAATGAAACACAGCCATACGTACCTCTGAATACATAATGTGCAGACTCTAGAAATGTACATAAGACTACGTTGTCAGAATGAGCCTGAGTTGGCATTCTTGGAAGCTAAAGAAATTAAAAATGTAAAAAATACGTTGGGACCATTGTTGTTGTATACATCCCTCAAAATGGTCTATTGGAGTTTTGCACGCTGGAGGAAGTACGACAACATGGCTAAAATATTTCTTTCAGACAGGTCATGTTATTTTTTTTAAACTATTTTAGTCACACAAAGCTGATGTAGATTTTGTTGTTGTGAATGGGTTATATGCACAGAAGTGTTGTTCAGCCACTGAAATCTCCCGGGGAAAGATATAGATAGATGTGACTATTTTGAGTTTCATAAGGGGCCTTTTACAGCATCGATAGTGTAGATTTTTAGATAGTTTACCAACAAAACATAAGTAAATGGCACTATTCACCTAGCCTGCTTTACTGAGCTAAAGTTGGTTTTATATTTACATTGGTTCATTTTTGAACAATGACAACCTGTGACGTGCTCCCTATATTGTTTACCATGCTACACTGAATATTCGGTCTGGAATAGCATGCAAGTATGGCGCAGTAGTGAAATTCCTGCACCAGTCAACCACTAAGCAAACAGTAGTCGCCTTAGGACAAAGCACGTGAGAGAATGAGACCAGCATGCATGAAATATTGCACATTATGACAAGTTTGGCTTGCTAATTACGTAACTGAAAACATGCTAGATATACGTGCTAGATATAATACAGGTTTGCATTCAGAACTGTAGTATTATAAAGTACTATAAAGCTTTCTAACTGGCGAATGACATGAACAAGTGGGTCTCGGTCATCTTTAATATGCGTGTTCATGACTTCAGTAGGTATGGCTTTGGACGGATGTTTCACACATATTATGCTAATCGGTTAGCATTTTGGCAGATCACCTACTGCACCTTTAATTGTTAAAAACGGCTTCACAATTAGCTAGCTCTGTGTGTGACGTTAGGTATACACACACTGTGATTTAAAAACTTGGTGTCAGAAAGTCTTTTAACTTTAAAGACATTAATATTCAGCAACATTTCATCACCAGGTTGCTCAAAAGAGATCTACAGTATATTAATACAAATTATTACTTGTTTTAACTTTTTATTCATCTTTCCCACTCCAATACAGCACCTCTTATTTCAAAATCAAAATAAAATTTCTGTGTAAATGTGAAAAATCTAAATGTATTCAGCAGACTATTTTCTTATACAGAAAAAAACAGTAATAAATATATTTATATTAATTAATATTAATAATATATTTGTAATTAAATTACAGTAAACATTAATCTGTACCTCCAATTAAGCTTTCAGATGGCTTCAGAAGAAAACTGTCTTTATTGAGGGGCTAAAGGTCATTCCACACTAAAGGTAATTGCACAATGAATCAAAAAATATTATATTAATTAGCATGCATTACACGGACTGTGCAAAGTTTTTCAGAGAGGGATATAAAAAAAATGCATACAAAAAAAAATCTGATTTCATTGTGCACAGTAAAAAAAATATGCACAGTATTAGATCTTGACCAACTCTGTGTAAGCAATTCAAATAACACTGCACATTATGTCCCTTCCAGCTGCAACCCAGCGTCAGTTCCCAAAATTAACTAAAACCCCAGATGATACAATTTAAAAATAAAGTAAAAGCAAAGCGTAAAAGTAAACTCCTCAGGTAAAATTCAAAGCACATATCAACGACAAGAGTAAAGACACTGTGCATTGGTGCTGAGATTTTAATGAGTATCTGTGTCTGATGTAATGTTTTCACTGAGAGCGATCTATCCGACAAAGACGCCGTTTCATTGTTGATTTTAGCTTGTCACACTTCCATTCCTGCATCTTGCTCTCCGCTTGCAGAGAAAACACAGAGAACACCACTGACCCGAGGCAGAGACCTGTCAATCATCTTGAGTGACAACTCTCATTGGAGTGCCGTCTTTTAGGCTGCTGCTTGCCAATTTGTAGCAAGTCTTACACATGTAGCATGCGCATAAAACATTTTTAATACAGCCTACAAAAAAAATAAAATAAAAAATGTGGGATGCGTGCAAAAACAAAATTCTATCCTCCAATGGTGCCTTTAGGCTCTGAGCCACAAACTCAGCAGCAGTGAATAGACCCAAACACGCTTCTTGGGGAATTTGCATCGGAGGGCGGTTTGTCAAAACGCTTCTTCTCAATTGATCTGGACACATTTTGGTTTTTTTATATAGCTGTTTTTGGGTATCTGTGTTATTTTGCTCTGGACGCTGGGACTTAATTTGGTACGAGCAAAGCTGGAGGGCTTTTTTTCCCCCTCTAAACAAGCAGATGCAAGATGGTAATGGAAGAAGCAAGGTCCATCTGGTGCTCGCTCTTCTGGTCTGTGTGACAAATAATCACCTTCATGGCCTTCTGGGATTGACTGAAGCTTGTCCAGGTGACCAACTGAACGCCCTTGGTTTAGTATCTTCTTATGCCAGACCTGTAGGGGGGAAAGGAAAAATGCAATGCAATGAAATGACTGGTGAAACACAGGGAGATGTCAAAGGACTGTGGTATAGGGAGCCAATTTTTACTATCTTTTATTTTCAAGGGCAGAAAGGTTATGTATTATAATTTAGTTATTTTAATCAGTTCACCTGGAAACAAAATTGCATTGAAAATGGCCACTGAGTTGATAAAATAAGTGTGTGTGAGGAAGGACTATTACTGCGTTTGCTAAAGTTTGTCAGGTTATCAAAAGATAAGAATCCACAAGACGTACGTTGAATGTTTCTGAAAGGAGATTCTTATTCTCACCCAGGCTGCGTTTATTTGATAAAGAAAATTAATGCAAACAGTAATACTGTGAACTATTATTGCAAATGTGTTAAATGTTCCGTTATTTATATTATTATTTTTAAAGTGTCATAGCAAAGCTGATTTTTTTAGCAACAGTTACTCCAGTTGTCAAGTAAACTGTGTACGGCTGGTCTTTTTAACTACAGCGGTTCTGAACTGTAGTTCTGCCGAATGACTAAAAGTTATCAATATGATGGTAAAAAACTGTACATTCTAGTCAAAACCATCCTTCTGCAAACTTATACCAAAAACGGAAATAAGGGCAGTATTAATAGCTTTAAATGTGGGAGAGCGTCGCTATTATGTGATTATATTGTATCGCAATATGGAGCCATTAAATGTTGATGTTAAATCAAAAGTAATTGACAAAAACTTGAAAATGAGATGATTTAATGACAATAATTATCTACGGTTACAACTGAATTAGTAACAAATAACTGTATGAAACAGTAAAACATGAAATGATATAAACATATGATAATAATTGTACCCAGCTTAAATGTAAATTAAAGTTATCTGAGAGAGAGAAAGAGGGAGAGAGAGAGAGGGGGAGGGAGAGAGATAGAGAGTCAGAGCAGGAGCCCAGAGAAGGCCAGCGCCGTAGAAGAAAGAGACCAGAGCTAGGTTTATCACTTCTTTTGTACCTTTCTTGACCATGTGACCAAAGCCTAAATACTGAGACATTCAAACTGACCAATCAACATGTGACTACATCATCAAACCCCCACAGTCCACAAAGCAGTTCCTGATTTCATCAGGAATTTGTGTGAGCCCTCTTTAGTGAAAAACACATGTTCTGCCATATAAACAAATGCATATAATAATTTTCATCCCTACAACTGCTCCTGGATGATTTTTGGATGAATGTACTTGAACTCTTACAATATCAGTAATATCTCACAATATAATAGCATTTTATATTCTACAAAATTATCATAATATAAAATATATTGAAAATAAATACAGTTATTAAAATGTATTGGTAACTATTTACACTATTAACTACTGGCTTATTACAGGCCTATTAGTAAAATATTGGCTGTTTATTTGTACTTTTAAAGTTTGATCTTAGTCTACCCAATACCTAAACCCACTTTCTACTTTACTAACTATTGATAACTAGCAGATTAGTAGGTTTTTTAAGCTAATAGTTTTGGTTAATGGATTTGTTAATAGCGTGAATAGTTACTAAAAACTATTTCCTTTTATCCTTTTATCTTTATTTTATTAGTTCATTCTTTCCTTTTGTTGTCTGAATTACACTAATTGCACACACACACACACAATAACATTTTAATTATTAGAATAGCAACATGTATTGATTCCACTACTGTTTGAAATAATGTCCCTATCACTAAATTAAGTAAATTATATTAAAACGTGATGCCTAAAAAATTATGATGGATTACTTATTTATATCAAATTATAATATGTTCGCAATCAATTTTTAAATACCACAATTATCATCAATATTGGTACTGTTGATAATGACCAAATTACATGATAGAAATATAGAAAATAGAGCAGTGAAGCATGGTGGTGGCAGTATCATGCAGTGGCGGTGTTTATCACCTGCATGGACAACTGTTTGCAATTAAGGGAAAGATGAATGCAGCCGAGTACAGAAATGTCCTGGACTAAAACCTTCTCCAGAAGGCTCAGAACCTCAGACTGAGCCAAAGGTTTACCTTCCAACAAGACAATGACCCAAGGCATACAGCTAAAATAACGAAGGAGTGACTTCACAACAACTCAGTGCCTGTTCTTAAATTGCCCAGCCAGAGACCTGACTTAAACTCAATTGAGCATCTCTGGAGACACCTAAAAATGGTTGTCCACCAAAGTTTACCATCCAACCTGACAAAACTAGAGAGGATCTGAAAGAAGGAATGGCAGAGGATACCCAAATCTAGGTGCGAAAAACTTCGGGTTTTTCCCAAAAAGGCTCATGGCTGTATTAGATCACATGGGTGCTTCTACTAAATACTGAGCAAAGAGTCTGAATATTTAGGACCATGTGATATTTCAGTTTTTCTTTTTTTAATAAATCTGAAAAAATGTCAACAGTTCTGTGTTTTTCTGTCATTATGTGGTGCTTTGTGTACTGTGGAAAAAAGTTTTAATGGTTTAAGCAAACGGCTGCAGTAAAACAAAGATTGGAAAAAATAAGGGGTGTCAATACTTTCTGTACCCACTGTTTAATCAACATTGGCATTTTGTGACATCTATCTTTAACATTTAATTTAAGGTCACACTTTATTTGGACGGTCCGTTTGTTGAATTTAACTTACATTGCATCTACATGTCAACTAATTCTCAGTAGATTATAAATAGACTGTTAGATTGGGGTTAGTGTAAGTGGACAAACTTGTTTCTTTTAGTCAAGTTCCTTCAAGTTTCTTTTAATCAGTTAAATGTCTGTTGAAGGACTGTTGAATGTCTGTATCAACAGATATTAAGCAGACAGTGTACTAATACTCAAATGGACCATCAAAATAAAGTGTTACGCAATTGAACTCCCCCCCTGCAGCCTTCCGAATGGTGTATATCTGTTATTACCATACTTACCATACTACCATACAGATTTACAGTATAACCATTCACATTCAACTTAGCCTGTTTAAAGAACATTAGTGTGATACATACAGTTGAAGGCAGAATTATTAGCCCCCTTGTTAATTTTTGTCCCCAATTTCTATTTAACGAAGAGAAGATTTTTTCATTCATTCATTCATTCATTTTCTTTTCGGCTTAGTCCCTTTATTAACCTGGGGTCGCCACAGCAGAATTAACCGCCAACTTATCCAGCATTTGTTTTACGCAGCGGATGCCCTTCCAGCCACAACCCATCTCTGGGAAAAAGATTTTTTCAACACATTTTTAAACATAATAGTTTTAATAACTCATTTCTAATAACTGATTTATTTTATCTTTGCCATGATGACAGTAAATAACATTTTACTAGATATTTTCAAGACACTTCTATACAGCTTAAAGTGACATTTAAAGGCTTAACTAGGTTATTAGGTTTACTAGACAGGTTAGGGTAATTAGGCAAGTTATTGTATAACGATGGTTTGTTCAGTAGACTATTGAAAAAAAAAACAGTTAGCTTAAAGGGGCTAATAATTTTGACCTTCAAATGGTTTAAAAAAAATTTAACTGCTTTTATTCTAGCTGAAATAAAACAAACAAGACTTTCTTCAGAAGAAAAAATATTTTCAGACATACTGTGAAAACATATAAGAGAAATATTTAAAAAAGAAAAAAAGGAGGGATAATATTTCTGACTTCAACTGTTAATGGTACATAAAATTAAAAACTGCATTTCATTGCTTTACATGCCTTTCCTTGTCTAAGCGTTTGATAGAAACAGATTTCCAACAACCCATGACAAATTAACAAAATTAACAAATTAATTTTTTTTATTATTTTATTTTTTCTAGCAAAACATGGACTTCTAAGATGCTCAGAGGCGTTTTAGTTTTTGTCGAGCAGCTTCAAGGCACTGCGCCAATGTCTCTGTGACCAGCTTTACTCCTTCCTGGTTTCTTATTAACATCTTTTGCAACTTTTCCCTTGCCAGATCACTTAGAAAAGGCAGTAGAGCAGCTCTGAGTCGAGTCTCTCCAGCTGTGGGAGTAAGATACAGTAGTTTGCTAATCCGCGAGCATCGTCTGCTTCAGCTCAAGGACTCTGCTATTTGTCAAACAGGGGCTTGTGGGAGTTACAGATGGTCTCCTCTCTCTTTATTGAGTCACCAGGGTTTGGACGCCTCTGATTGGTCGAGCGCTGATGGGAAAGCCCAGCGCTCTTTGTGGAACAGCGGATAGATAGGATTGTCAAACACTTGCACTGTGATAGCAGAGATTCACGACGGTTTCCAGAAACGCAGATAGAGTGGAAGGTGAAACATGGGTTTTTACACAGAATTCAGATAGTACTGACAATATTTGTCCATGTACTTCATACACTCGAATAATGAAGGTTAATGTTTATTCAAACTACTTTTTTTACAATAAGTTGAAGCAACACAATTCTTGAGGGGTGGGGTGGGGGGGGGGGGCTGTTTTATGTTCAATCCACTTAAATTTATTAAAACTACTGTACCTGGTAAAAACTTTCATGTGGTCCAAGCTCTTTTTTTACAATGTGATGTAGCTATTGAAAATGAAAGGACCTCTGGGAAATCAGATTTATTAAGGTTTGAGTAAAATCTCAATATTTATTTTATTTTATAAAGGTGTCTAGGTGGAGAACTACACACATGCCAACACATGAACTTCAACTACCACGATGCATTGTGCAAATCTACTCACGCCACAGCTGACAAGAATCCGGATACTCATACATACAAAGCTGAAACAAATGTTCAAAGATTATTTGGACTACACTGAAAAAAAATATATATTTATATATATATATATATTTTTTTTTTTACAGAAATTTACTGTAAATTAGCAGATGTTAAATTACAAAAAAAAAAAATACTGTAAATAGCAGATGTTAAAATACAGAAATTTGCTGTAATATAGCAGATGTTAATTTACAGAAATTTGAGGTAAAATAGCAGATGTTAAATTACAAAAAAAAATACTGTAAATAGCAGATGCTAAATTACAGAAAATTGCTGTGAAATAGCAGATGTTAATATACAGAAATTTACTGTAAATTAGCAGATG
>CAIGQQ010031496.1:8926907-8949725 GCA_903798035.1 Danio albolineatus
TAATGTAATTTCTTACTAATAACATTAATAATAATGATGATGATGATGATGATTATTAATTAGTCATAATAATAATAATAACAATAATAATTATTATAATAATAATTAGTCACACTAATAATTAGTCATAATAATAATAATAATAATAATAATAATAATAATAGTAGTAGTAGTAATACTACTACTATTAATACTACTACTACTACTACTACTACTACTACTAATAATAATAATAATAATAATAATAATATTAATAATATTAATAATATTAATAATATTAATAATAATAATTATTATTATTATTATAAATGTTATTATTATTATTATTATTATTATTATTACTACTACTACTACTACTACTACTACTACTACTTTTAAGCATTTCGATTTTACAAGAGCCTTATTTTATTAAACAATGCATTATTTATTAATCAGAACCTTCTTTAAAACATATTTTTGTTATTTCATTATAATTATGCAACCAAAAGTGTGCTTATTTCTTCTCTGGTGATTATGCATTTTCAAATATTTCTGAAAATTTTAATTATAAATTGAATTAATTTGAATTATTTAACTGACAGATTTTTTTCATGCTTTTGCCTCAAACATTACTACCTGCCACTCTGGCCCAGACCAAATTTGAAAAACCCATTATATTGCAAATTCCAGTCTGGAATGAGAGCCCTTGAAGTGTGGTCTTTATAGGGAGTAGGGCTCTTGTGTGTCACAGTATAGCCACTTGGAAGGCTCTCAACAAAGGGAGCAATGAAAAACAATATGATTTCCTAATTACTGTACCCTCACCTGGAATGTTGCCATGACAACACAAGGCAGCAACAATAGGAATGTGTTATTACTGCTGTTAATGCTGCAAATAAACACACTCTTTAAAGAAAGACAGTATTGTGTGTGTGTGTGTGTCCTGTCTAAAAAATGCCATCTCTTATTTAAATCCTGCAAGCAGTCATGTTTACTGTTCCATTCATATTTCCATGCATTTAAACATCAAATGCAATTCCACTACGTTTGCTTCTTCGATTAAAATTATAGGTGTTGAATAAAAATAAACATTGAAATATTAATGTCATTTGTAGCTGAAGGTAAATAGAGCAAGATATTTTATTCTCTCTTTATTAAACTGAAAATACATATTGTGTCTATTTTAATTCCTCAGATACTGTTTGTAGATATAAAATGGTAAAATGTGAATAATATACTTTCTATATACACTCGACTTAGTCCCTTTATCAGGGGTCGACACAGCAGAATGAACCACTAACTATTCCGGCAAATGTTTTTTTTGCAGCATGTGTCCTTCCAGCCCCAACCCAGTACTAGGAAACACCCATAGACTTTCACATTCACACATACTCATACACTACGGCCAATTTAGTTTATCCGTTTCACCTGAAGCGCATGTCTTTGGACAGCGGGGGAAACTGGAGCACCCGGAGGAAACCCACACGAACACAGGGAGAACATGCAAACTCAATGCCAAACGTTAACTGTCCCATACGCGACTCAAACCAGCGACCTTCTTGCTGTGAGGTGACAGTGCTAACCTGAGGCACCATGTTGTATTATATTTTACATTATTAAAAACTGCTGACAAAATAAAACCTGGTAGATTGAAAGATAGTGGCAAAAATATAACAATTTCAAGGGCACCAATGAGGAAAATCAACTTTTGTAAGCTGTTTGGACAGATCTGTGTGTAGGTACTGTATAGTGTGAACACAGTCATATTGGAGTGATAGAAACCCAGTATGCCTCTTTGTAATTTTCTGACATTAAAATAGGACCCAAATCCCATTTTTCGAGGGCCACTACAACGTGACATAGGAGTGCGGATTTCCCAGTCCACCGATTGATTGACAGGAAACATGCTACGAAATCAGCTGTACTCAGACACCCAATATGGTCAGATTCTGGAGGCTATGATAAATTATCTGATGGGTATTTTGAGCTGAAACTTGTCAGACACATTCGGGAGACACCAAAGGCTCATCTTACATTTTGTAAAAAGGGTAAAATAGGTGCTCTTCAAAATGAAATGAATGAATGTACTGTGGTTCTTTATCTGCATATAATAACCTTAATATGATAACTCTTTACATTTTTATAGGTCATTAAATTATTGTTGCTTTTAAATATGCCTTATAATATTTTTTTGCGATATCTTTTGTTGACACCTCAGTGGGTTTCTTCTGTAAATCATGGTACAACTTCATGATTAAAATCTTGTTTGTTTGTTTCTTTTCCACAAAAACACCCTTCGACCCTAAAAAAAGATCTAATTATATTAAACTGGGTTTATGAAGAATAACAAATTAAAGATTTGTAGCTCATATTATATGAAGACAAGAGAATCCGCAGGGCCAATCCCATTTCATGAAGACTTTCTGGTAAAAAAAAGAAAAGAAAATAGAAAAAAGAAAAGAAAAAAATCAAGAAAATGAATGAGACAATGAATCAGTCATAAATTACACTGTAAAACCCAAAAAGTTAAGGTAACTCCATGCTTAATTTGTGCCGAAATGCGTCTGATTCACATCCAGCACCTCTGAAATCTGATCCAGCACCTCATTTTACCGATTTCCCTCCTCAACCACCCTCCTTCCCCAGCACTTTCAGTTTCTTCCACGACTCTCCAACCCTCTTCACTTTCGTCCGCAACACCCACAACCCTCCGCCCCGCTCTTCACTTGAGTCTGCGACACTCTCCATCCTCTGGTCACATGCCGGATGCGTTACCCCGATCAAACCATTGGAGGAAACCGATCGCAACAAACCATTTAAGTTCAAAAACAATTCCTAATGAGTACTGTGAACTTAATCCATTTGATTAAACGAAACAATCTGAACACAGTAAAGGCCCGTGCACACAGAGACATTTTTGCTTGCGTTTTCCGTCGACGTTTAACACCTCGTGACAAAATAAAGGGTGTCAATGCGATTGTGCACATCAACGCGCAAAACGGTAAAAGCGTAAAACACATAAAAGCGTCATTTTTAAAAAAATGTCTCATGCTCGTTTTTTTTTTTTTTTTTTTGATCGCATCAAAACCTTCTCCACCAATCAGATTGGCACTTTAGTTCACATGTACGGAGCCGCTGAAGTTACAGTAAACGCCCCTTAGAGGCGCTCAAGCACAAAACTATCAACGCGAGCGCACTTTCAAGAAGATGCCCAGAGGAGATATGAACGTGGAACTGCTTATCGCAGTGGTGAACATGTGTCTTCATCGCCAGAGCTGCTACTTGAACTATTCATGCTTTGCCGATTGCCAACAACAAGCGTGTCAACTTTATCTCTTTGTCTTCTGTGTAACAAGCGGATGTCAGAAGCTTGGCGCCACCCTGTGCGCCATCTAATGTCAAGGAGTGATTTTGCATACTCTTCCGCTCGACGCTCGCTTGGGCTTGAATGCAGAAAAACGTCTCCAAAAACGCTGACGATAAACGTAAACGAAAAGCGTCCCAGTGGGTACGAGCCTTAAAACCCGATAAATGAAGAGAACTCAAACCAACTGAGTACTGTAAAAACTGTTAAAAAAAAGAAAGCAGATTCCTACTAAATAAGGGACTAAGCTGAAGGAAAATGAATGAATGAAATAATTGTCATGACTTCACTTAGGGGGATAGTTCACCTAAAAATGAAAACTATGCCCTCATTTACTCACTCTGTAGTTGTTTTAATCCTTTTGGAGTTTCTTCTTCTGTTAACCACAAAAGATAGATAGTTTGAAAATTGTTGGAAACCTGTATCCATTGACTTCCATAGTATATGCTTTCCCACAAAAGTCAATGTTTTCAGGTGTTCAGCGTTCTTCAAAATATCTACTTTTGTGTTCAACAGAAAAAAAAAAAAAAGAAACTCATAAAGGTTTGGAACCACTTGAAGGTGAGTAAATAGTGCAACTTTTCTTTTTTTAGGGGGGAACTTTCCCTTTAAAATGTCCCAGCGTCCCAAAGTAAATGTGTACTACAGCAATGTCTGCACACTGTCAGAAAAAAGGGTACGGTTGGGGTCCATTTGTGACACTTGGGGTACAAATTGTGAAGTTGTACCCTCAACGGTTCAAAGTAGCACCCTAAGATACTTATATGTACCATTTAAGGGTAAAAAAGGTACAAATATGTTCCCAACTGTCAAAGGGTCCATGTTTGGGCCATTTAAGGCACAAACAAAGGTACAATCAATTGTGTGAAAAAAGGAGCAAGTCAACGTGTATGAAATGGTCATTCATTTATGTCATAAGTTGTTGGTTATTTTGGAAGAAATGCACAAAAAAAAAAAAACTGTACATTAACAATAAAATAATTTAATTATATAAAACATGGCCTTATAATTAATATTATAATTAATATTTTTGATTTTAGAAAATACATAAATCCCCATAAATGTGAAGTGAAATGGCTTATTATACACAGACCTGTCTTTGATTATCATATTTTTAAAAAACTACTACAATGAACATACAAGAATAAAGTAAAAGATGTATACAATAGGAAATTAAGGTAACCAGATTGGTAAATAAAGACAGAGTACAGCAGGGTAGCATTAATAATTAAATTAATTAATTAATAAAACAATTGTAATATGTAAAAAAAATAATACTGCCTAAATAATACACCTGATAACAAATATAGATTTAAAAAACCAAAAACTGGCCGTTAGATATACACAAGATGTATTAAATATCATGTTTTAACTACAATGGGGAGATTGAATCCAGCGGCAGATCCGAGAAGAACTGGCCGAAGTAACGCTGCTGTCGGCGGGGGAGAGAATCACGCAGCTCCCGCTGACAGAGTCCGCATTCACTGAAGCACCACGTCAAAGACGCGCTATCTTTGTCCACAAACTACAGATTTGAGTTTAAAACAACTACATTCTCGCCTGAAATACTCTTAAAACTACATTTTGTGACACATTAGATGATATATTTTTTGCGGGTCTGCCGCGGGATATTATCCATTAACATTGGCTTAGCACTAGCAGCCAGCAAATTTGAATTCGTGTTGACCAATAAAATTTCTGCTCGCGCGGCGCTTTAATAATGCGAGCAGGTGCGACGGTTATTTTGCTTTAATTGAGCTGGTCCGCGGCTGTTCTGACGGTCTCGACGGAGGAACTTCTTGAAGAACTCAGAGAAGGTGGAATACGCTTGTGAAGACGGAGCACAGACATTTGCAGGTACGTTTAATGTTAAATAACTTATTGTGAATATCCGTCGAGTCATTTTCAATTCATGCTCAACGTTACTTTGCTTTGTGTATGTAGTTACGTCGAGTACACGGCGCGTGAAGGGGACCGTTTTGTAATTCAGGTTAACCAGAAATGAAGATATGATTTTTCACATAACATGACCGTGAGAGAGCTCGAGACGCTGACAAAACAGCGGTGAAACGTCCAGAGAAACAGTTCAAACACATTTTGTTTTGTTCGGATAATGTCCTTAACCTTTATGGCATACGTTATTTATGAATTCGAAATTTTCTTAGTGCTGGTAAGCTAACGTTCATGCTAACGGCCACGTTCGCTCAGTACAGGCGTCAATGGCTGTCTCCTTTATGTCTGAAACAATATAAGGTTAATTTATGCATATCACCCGACCCGTGTTGATTTATACCAGTTTTATTTTCCAACGTTACATATTTAAATAACATTTAACGTTATAAACGCATGTCCAAGAGAGTCCTAATAATCAGACGTGCCAGATCGAGGTGCAGGTCATTTAACAATATCAAACCTTTGAGGAGCTTATTTACATTTTTTTTTTTGCTGTTAACCTCAAGATCACACCCATTATGATTTTTTTTTTCTTTCAGAAAATTAAGTGGACGAGGAAGCAATAGAGTGTAAAGTAAGTACAATCATTCATTACATTCAGTATTTTGGGTAATAATATTCATCACTATGTTAATAATAAATATATATACTTTTTTTTAGGAATTCATTATGCAGTCTTAAATTTTAATCTCTCTTTTTCCATGAAACTGTAGGGTGAAGTTTTGAACTTAAAGTTGTTCTGCTTATCCAGTAGTAAGGTTTGTGACCCTTTATTAAAAATACCCTTGTCAGTGAGATCACACATTTTAAATCAGTTCTCAGTTTAAGATAAAAGTTTAATGTCAGTATAAGCCAAACTGTAGGATCAAATGATTATTATAAATGTTATGACTATTGTAAAAATCTTTTAATTTTCAAGCTTTGTGGTAAACACATATGTACATTCAAGCTTACAACTGTTTGTACAGTGATAACTAAAGTTAAATGGCAACAAAGAATATTAGATAATGTTTTTGGTTAAAGTGAATCACTAATTTCCTTGTTGTTTATTTTCAGTCGTGGTGAACCTGCCTGAATGTATTCATCGACCATCTCCAACCAAGTCAGAGCTTTGAGGACAGCTTTACCAGTATTGTGCTAAAGGTGCCTATGCTTGATTAAGAAAAAAGGCATCTCCATTGGCCAAAGTCTACAAAAAAGCAAGAGAAGAGAAGTTTGCAGATCACCTAACAGGTATTGACATAAAACTTACATAATAATAATTTTGCTAGATCAAACCCTTCTTTCTTGGATGAGATCATTTAGCGCCTTTTCAAGCTGCATCTAGCAAGTTCAAACTCCATAGAGAACATTCCTCAATTTAAAAAAAAATGTAATTCATAAAAATACAAATAGTTCCTGTTGTTAAAAAACAGGTCCTTTATATTATTAAATTATTGAAGAGTACTTCATTATTTGCTTTTATTTTATTTGTTTTATTTTTATTTTACAGTGGGTAGCACGATCGCCTCACAACAAGAAGGTTGCTGGTTCGAGCCCCGGCTGGGTCAGTTGGCATTTCTGTGTGGAGTCTGCATCTTCTCCCCGTGGTCGCGTGGGTTTCCTCCAGGTGCTCCGGTTTCCCCCACAAGTCCAAAGAAATGCCGTACAGGTAAATTTGGTAGGCTAAATTGTCTGTAGTGTATGAGTGTGAATGAGAGGTTATGGATGTTTCCCAGTGATGGGTTGCAGCTGTAAGGGCATCCAATGCATCAAACATATGCTGGTTAAGTTGGCGGTTCATTCTGCTGTGGTAATAATGGTACTAAGCCGAAAAGAAAATGAATGAATGATTTTATTTTGCAATAGATTCTGACTTTGGTGCAGCTCTAATTCTGCTCCCTCATATCTTTGAAGAGAAAGTTGAATGCTTACAGTAATTACACAGGGAGAGGTTTGGGAACTGTTGGTTAAACACTTTGTAATACACTGATAGATATTATGCTGTTCTGACAGATTTTGTTTATTGATGTGCTTTTTTCTTTTTACAGTGGGATGATGATGATGCTCCATACCAAACTCTACAGATGGTGGAAAGTCCTCTGCAAAGAGTAGGAGCATAGGAGTTAAAAGCCATTATTGCATCCTCCGCTGTTTACTGTGTTTTCAGCTTGGCTTATCCACTCTACTAAAAGAATGCAAAGGATGAACATCAACTCCCGAAGATAAAGCAACAATTTGAATTTGAACATCAGCAACAATGTGAAGATGGATCCAAAATGACAAGAAAAACAACTCGGTGCAGCTGTCAGAGAGAACTGGTATTGCTGGGTCTGCATCAAACAGCAATGCTTGGATCTTTGCGTTTCCTTTGGTGCATGCGTTTCTAGTCTGTGCATCAGTATTTTAAGACTAGCAGCTATAGACATTTCAATAACATTGCCCAAATCAACTGAGAAGCACAAGAGGAAACAATGCGAAAAATTTTCTCTGCCCAACATCCTTGATTGACACATTCAGTGTTTCAAACTGGACTGCTGACGTGTGCATATGTGACTGCTAATGGAAAAGAAATTACTCTTTCCTAATGAAATACATTTTAAAGTGTCAACACTGAACTTGTTTCTTTGTGTCACTGGTTTTTGTGTGGCATGTTTTTAATACTGGTGTATGATTCATATTTCCATACACATACAGTAAGAGTTGACTTTGAATGGGGTGTTGTAAAGCAAGACAGATGGACTTTTTCACTTGAAACATACTCTGCTGATAAACTGTTTCTTAAAAATGTTTTAAAATCAAATTTTTAAATCAAATGTGTAAAATTGTTTGGTGAAATGTGTTTTTGAAATCTACAGTTATAAAGGGTATAAGTGACACTTAATGAAATGTTCCAATGTACAGAAAAAGATTGCTTTGAGATTCTTGATGCTTTTCTAAAATGTAGAATGCAATACAGTAGCAAAAATATACTACATGAGGTCTAGTGCTGTTTTAGAAAAATTACTTTTGTTACATTGGTAAATATGCTCAGTGTAATGGCATGTACTGATGTTGAAAAAAAAACATTTTAATATTAAGCTGTTTTGCTGTTTCATAAAATGTTTAAGCAACTTTTTTTTAAGTTTATGCATCTGGTATGACATTGTCACCTTTTCAAAGGATGAAAGTTAAGCTATCACAATGTAATTGTTTTGAATCTTTAAATGTGTGTTTGTGATAATTGTAACTTTATGCCTTTAACATTTATCGTGCAGTTTGTTCTCTTGGAAAAGATTGCTTGTTATTCTTTTAAAATTATGTAACGTTTAAACATTCATCCTGTGAAAATTATGTTGATATTGTTTAATAAACGTGATAATTGAAATTTAATGTGCTGTGTATGGAGTACAAATCTGAAATTAAAGGGTACAAAATTCGTCCCTGTGGAACAGAAATTGTACCTTTTTTAAAGGTACATTATTGTACCGTAGCCCAAGTAAGGTACAAATTAGTCAGCAGAGGTACATATTTGACCCATGAAGGTACATACGGCTGGGGTACAAATATGTACCCATGTGAAAGGGTACAACGGGTGTACCCTTGAGGGTACTGCCCCAGTGACAAGCCATTGTACCCCTTAAGGTACAAATTTTGCACATTTTTTCTAACAGTGCAGGAGAAGTTGTGAGGTTTCACACGTTGTGCAATCGGAGCGGGCTCTTAAACACAGATGGCGATCATTGTTAGGCATTAGTGTGGCCTGTCATTAAGAGGTGGCCAATTAATTCTGCTCCGTAACAGCGAGTGATGCTAATGAACGCTGACTCCACGCCGTGCCCTTCTCTATGGGATTTAAACGAGGACAGAAAGACGGCCATGTCCTTGTCAGTGGCATCTCTTCTGGAGAAAAGACCTTTCCTGTCCGTCCTCAACCTCCTAAAGTTATGAGGTCTTGTCAACATATAATGCAAAGAAAATCCCATGAGCAGAGGAATGTGGAAGCTCTTCAGTGAACATCTGGGCTGCATGTAACTTTGAGGAAATATTATATGAAGAAATGCAACAAATACAATAGCAGTGCATTACTAGATTATTATTCACTCAGTCTAACCTCATTCATATTCTGTCGGCTTAGTCCCTTAGTTTTTCAGGGGTTGCCACAGCAGAATGAACCACCAACTATTCCGATTTTACACAGCGTATGCCCTTCCAGCCACAAACGAGTACTGGTAAACTTAGTCTATTTTGACAATACGGTCAATTTAGTTTATTCAATTCACTTACAGTGCATGTCTTTTGACTGTGGGGGAAACGGGAGCACCCAGAGGAAACCTAAGCAAACACCCAGAGGACATGCAAACTCCACATAGATACTATATGCCAACAGGCCCAGACAGGACTCGAACCAGCGACCTTCTTGCTGTGAGGGGACAATGATAACCACTGAGCCACCCTGTCTCTCTAGTCTAATCTCAATTTCAACAATTGTGAAAACTTTAGATTAAATAATGTTAAAAATAACATTAACTGCACAAGTTATTTTTTTTACAAATATATAATATCTTCAGATCTCTGCTGTTTATCTCAAAATGTAATAAAAATGACAAAAACAAAATGAACAATTACTGTTTTATTTTCATTTTTTTTAAATTATTTTTGCATTTAAAATGGCTTTTTTTATTTTTATAACCTTTATTTATCTGATCATAATTATTTTTTTATATGCTGGTGCCTTGATAATTAAAAAATGTCCACTCCATATGTGTTTTATATAAATTAAAGACAAAAAATATATATAATGGTTTAATGACAGAGTACATGAATACAAATATGGAAAATACTTTTTATTTGGATTTATTGGGTACTAGTTTGAGTATTTTTTTTTTTCAATTTCCTTTTTTTTCGATAAAACAAGCTGCATTGTTGTTTTATTGAACAACAAAAAGTGACAACATTTTTATTTTAAATTCAAAAGAAAACGGCATTAGTAAAAAATATGAACAAAAATATGTTTTACTCAAACAATTAGAAATTGAAAATTCTGAGAAACCAAATTTTTTTGGTTTGAAATATAGTTTTATATATTTTCTTTTGTTTGACAATCTAATATTTAATACTTTTTATATTTTTCATGTTAGAATTTTAAAACTAATTAATTCATCTTTCGGTTTAAGGCTGATTTATACTTCTGTTTCAAACGTACACATATGGTCCGACGCAACCTTTGCACAGTCGCATAGGCTGACGCCAACGTGCACCTCTCAAAAGAAAAAAAAAATTACCCACGTCACAGCTACCCAAGCCGACCAATCACAAAGCTTGTGCTATGTGTAGTAACATTTCGTTGAGAGGTGCGTGTCAGCGTTAGCCACAGCGAGGGCTATGCGACCACACAAAGGCTGCGCTGGGCCATACGTATGCACTTGACATAGAAGTATAAATCAGCCTTAACTACACATCGCAACGACGCGTAGTGCAAGCTCTGTGTTTGGTCAGCATGGTATCAGTGATAAGCGTGGGCAGTGCTGAGAGCCGCAAGCCTGATGGAGTGAGTGTTTACAAGTGTCAAGTCACGTGAAGGAGCTCCAGATGGAAACTTTTGTTTTGTGTTTACCTTATGATTAACGTTTTTGCATGTCCACTGGTTCCTACCTCTGAATGAGCAAGTTTGAGCTACGTGTACATTAAGGTGGCGTTCAGAAAAAACAAAACACCCGCGAAGAAACTCGACAGAGAGGAACATAAAAACCACGCGACCACAGTGTTTTGGTTGTGTTATTGCAGAGCAACACAAACAGCACGCAGAAGTATAAATGCATGACAATGCACAAGCCGATCACTCAACGAAGTATAAACCAACCTTTAGCCTCTATATCAGGGGTCCACAGCGGAATGAACCACCAACTATTCTGGCATATGTTTTATGCAGCGGATACCCTTCCAGCTACAAACCACTTCTGGGAAACACCCATACATTCTTGCATTCACACACTCATAAGCTACAGTCAATTTAGTTCATCAAATTCACCCACAGTGCATGTCCTTGGATTGTGGGGGAATGAGTTGTGTTTGTTTTCAGTGCAAAACTACTTAGTAAATTTGACAAACAACATCATGATGAAAGTTTCATGCAAGCAGAATTCAATGAAAGACAACAAACAGCACTTTATATTCCGCAAACTTGATTCAATTCAGGTTATTTAAGCAGAATACAGCCTGTTTGCAATCCTCTTCTGTGTTGAATAATTACCATTTGGATGTAAATTAGATTTCCTGATGATCATGTTTGTAATAATAATTCTCATAAGCACACTCCCAATAAATATTCTATAATTTATGTCCACTCTCTCTCTCTCTCTCTCTCTCTCTTAGAAACACTGTCCAGCTTAAACCTGCTCTTGCCTTTCAGATTGGAGTTTGCATGAAACTGCATGTGGTGCTGTAGAGTTAAGACTATCTGGTTCCAGATCAGTGCTAATGAGTAGACAGCCTTGTTTTTATATAGAACTAGCTGACATTTACATGCAACTTGTTTATGTGCTCGTCATGTTCACTGACGGCCTCTAGGCACTCTCATTAGTTTATTATCGTCTCATTAATTTTGAATGTCAAAACCTGTGCATTTTTCTCCATAATGTTTTGGTTGGAGATGATTTTACCATTGTTCTTTGGTTGTTCTTAAAGGTGCAGTATGTAAGTTTGACATCCAGTGGTAAAACTAGGTATTGCACTCCTGGATCAAAACACCCTCGGCTCCTCCTCTGATGACTCCACGCAAGTGCAGGATGCCAGATTGATGTGTGCACCTGACTATCAAGGCTAAAAGCTCATTTGAACCATTTTTTAACTAAAAGCAACGGTATGCGATAGAAGCATTTTCCAAAAGGAATTTCTGTCCTAACATCTGACATTTCTATTTTAAAAACGGCTTCTATTTCACAACAGGATGAACTATGATCACCTCAGGTACACCTCATGTGCTTTATTCAGTGTTAAATGCTATTAATGTGAGTTTGAATGCCATTTTATGTGACATTTATTGCCAAGCAGAAGCAGATTGCTCACCTCAGATCTTAAAAATAAAATAAACCATATTAAATTAAACTTTAGAACTGTGATTCAGTGCAAGCCAACACATATCAGTGATTCATGTACATTTATTAATGTTAAAGTGTTTTAATATGTATTAATTAGATCGTAACCTTTACCATTTTGTTGGAGTGCAGTAAGTGCACTATTCTGTGCTTCTGAAGGGCTGTATTTAAATTTGTCATGTTTTGTCTGTTGCAAACAGGCAAATTTCTCATCACTGCAAATCTTGTCAGGTAGCGTGTTGTTAGGACACACAGTTCCAATATAACCTGCTCACCTAATTTTCACATTTGTTATATTTATTTTATTTTCTAATTAATAACCACCTCATGTGGAACTCTGAATCTGCGTCTCGTTTTCGGAGTCTGCTACTGTCCACCAGAGGTCACATTTCGGTCACATGCTTTGAAAGCCTTCATGATTGAATGAATAATTTTCCACCACGGTGTGCTGAAATATAATTGGCTAAACTGGCATTGAGTGGGTTAAAAGGTGGTATTTATGGTATTTTTATGCTTTAAAAGAATGAAAAACTTACGTACAGCACCATTAAAGAGTGTGTTCACCCCAAAAAATTAATCATTATTTACTGACCACAATGTTGTAATAATAATAATAATAATAATAATAATAATAATAATAATAATAATAATCAGAACATTAATGGAGATATTTTTAAATCTGATATCTACACCCCCATATCTCGGATGCTTCAAAATGTTTGTAAAGAGATTAAAAATTAATTAATAATCAGTCAAAATCAGTCAATGGTTACCAATTTTCAACATTCTTTAAAATATCGTCTTTTGTGTTCACCAGAATAAGAAAGTCATGTTTAGAACCACTTTGGAGTAAACAGTGAGTACATTTTCATTTTGGGTGAACCGTCCCTTTAACACTTCATTGGAGGAAAAAAATTAATTAAAAAACTCACGTAACCCTATCATTTCAGAATAAGAAAGTCATAAAAGGTTTGGAACCACTTGGGAGTAAACAGTGTGTACATTTTTATTTTTGGCTGAACTGTCCCTTTAACACACAACACACACACACACACACACACACACACACACACACACACACACACTCACGCACACACACACAAAAAAAAACTTACATAACCCTAACATTTCAACAAGAGAAATCCAAATGAAAATCAAAGTAGACCCCAAAACACATCATCAAGCCATTCAGTTTGTTCGTAATCACAAGAATACACAAATTAACTCCATTAGAGCTTTTAAGTCCTTTTAAGTCCAAAAGCAAACATATTTCGAAAAACACTGCTTAATTTGTGTGTTTTAATTCACATTTCTTTCAAAACGAATGAGCATTTCTATTAGTTTTCCATTTAATTATGGCTTCCGAACACTCTCCAGTTTCACTATTATTCTTTAAGCCAGAGCAACAAAGCGGTTCAAAGGACTTCACAGAAAAAAAGGAGAATGAGCGGAGGTTGATTTTTATGAATTTTACGATGTAATTTACAACCATTCAAATATAAGAAATCAGGTAGCATCAAAGGCAGAAGAAAAGACAGATTCATGTATCTGAAACCTCTCACTTGTTCACTCATTCACTGACCTCTAAAGTGAGAGAATTCAGACAGTGACTTATATAGTGTGAGCCAGAACGCAGTCTGTCACAAACAATTTTATTACAAACACCTATAACCACCGCGCAAGATCTCCTTTTTGGCTTAATGAATTAAATGTCACTGTTCATTTGTCATATTTATTGTATTATTTCATAACAAAGAGAACACCTGCTTGTCATGCTTGTTGTTTATTTTTAATCACTTTTTTTATATAAAAACCTTGCCATACTCCAAAATGTTTTTTATATAGAAAATGGTTCTTTAGGCTATTGCAATGTTTTTTTTGACAATGTGTTTAAGCATTCTTTACCATTAGGCTTAGGGAACCAACATGTGTTTTTTTTCTGTGGCAACCCTGCCAAAAGCCACATTTTGGAACTTCTATTTTTAAGAGTGCAAATCAAAAAACTTGTAAATGTACAGAAATCACGGCTCTTTCAGAAAGGTTTTAATTCATGTTGTCAGTTAGTCATTTACCAGATTCATTAATTCATTTTCCATCGGCGTAGTTCCTTATTTATCTGGGGTTACCACAGCGGCATGAACTGCCAACTATTCCGGCATATGTTTTTATGCAGCCCTTCCAGCCACAACTCAGTACTGAGAAACACCCATATACTCTCGCGTTCACACACACACACACTATGGTCAACTTTAGCTCCCCTATTTCACTTATAGCACATGTCTTTGGACTGTGGGGGAAACCAGAGCACCCGGAGGAAACCAACATGAACGCAGGGAGAACATGCAAAATCCACACAGAAATGCCAGCTGGCCCTGACGGACTCAAACCAGCGACCTTTTTGCTGGGATGCAACAGTACTAAACACTGAACCACTGTGCTGCTCCATTTAGCAGATTATTTTGTCCAAATCAACTTACAATTGCATTTAGCATTCAGTAATTTATCAAGAAAAGGCAATACACACAAGAACTGCTAATTATACAAAGTAACTATTAGTGCTCAGAGAATTAAGTACTAGGAGGAGAATTCAATTTTATATAGGGATGAGTGTTTCTACAGGTGGTTTGACAAGCCCACTCACCTTCATAAATGCACAATTTTAGGAGGAAACTGGTGCAAATGTACAAAAACTGGTGCAAGTGTCAGTTAAAGTGTTAAAGAGATGAAAGTGTGTTTTCTACAGGTTGTTTGTCAAACCTACTCACCTTCATAAATGCATAATATTTTTTATAGATATGGAGTGATTCTAAGAAAGTGTCTGCTGCAAATATGCAAAAATTGATGCAAAAGTCAGTTAAAGTGTCAGAGAGATGAAAGTGTGTTTTCTACAGGTGGTTTGTCAAGCCCACTCGCCTTCATAAATGCACAATGTTTCTTTTTTTGAGGTATGGAGTGGTTCTGAGAAAATATCTGCTACAAACGCGCAAAAACTGGTGAAAGTGTCAGTAAAGCTGTCAGAGAGATAAAAGAGTGTGTTTCTACAGGTGGTTTGTCAAGCCCACTCACCTTCATGAATACACAATGTTTTTTTTTTAAGATATGGAGTGATTCTGAGAAAGTGTCTGCTATAAATGTGCAAATACTGATGCAAGTGTTGGATAAAGTGTGATAGAGAGTTGAAAGCGTGTGTTTACTACAGGTGGTTTGTCAAGCCCACTCACCTTCTTAAATACACAATGTTTTTTTTTAGATGTATGGAGTAATTTTAAGGAAGTATCTGTCACAAATTTGCAAAAACTGGTCCAAGTGTCATTTAAAGTGTCAGAAAAATGAAAGCGTGCGTTTTCTACAAGTGGTTTGTCAAGCCCACTTACTTCTGAATAGCATTCAGAATAGCATAATGTTTATTTTTAGCTTAGTCCCTTTATTAATCTGGAGTCGCCACAGCGGAATGAACTGCCAACTTATCCAGCATCTGTTTTACGCAGTGGATGCTTTTCCAGCTGCAACCCATCACTGGGAAACAACATAAACTCTCATTCACACACATACACTACGCACAATTTAGCTCACTCAATTCACCTATAGCGCATGTCTTTGGACTTGAGGGAGAAACCGGAGCACCCGGAGGAAACACGGGGAGAACATGCAAACTTCACACAGAAATGCCAACAGACTCAGCCAAGGCTCGAACCAGCAACTGTCTTGCTGTGAGGCGACAGCACTACCTACTGCACCACCGTGCTGCCCTAGCATAAAGTTTAAGATCAAAGTGTATATTTCATTAAGATCAAGACGTATATTTATCTCTTTATAAACTAATCACGGTTGAGTGAACATACAAAAACTGGTGCAAGTGTCAGTTAAAGTGTTAAAGAGATGAAAGTGTGTTTTCTACAGGTTGTTTGTCAAACCTACTCACCTTCATAAATGCATAATATTTTTTATAGATATGGAGTGATTCTAAGAAAGTGTCTGCTGCAAATATGCGAAAAATTGATGCAAAAGTCAGTTAAAGTGTCAGAGAGATGAAAGTGTGTTTTCTACAGGTGGTTTTTCAAGCCCACTCGCCTTCATAAATGCACAATGTTTCTTTTTTTGAGGTATGGAGTGGTTCTGAGAAAGTATCTGCTACACGTGCAAAAACTGGTGAAAGTGTCAGTAAAGGTGTCAGAGAGATAAAAGAGTGTGTTTCTACAGGTGGTTTGTCAAGCCCACTCACCTTCATAAATACAATGTTTTTTTAAAGATATGGAGTGATTCTGAGAAAGTGTCTGCTATAAATGTGCAAATACTGATGCAAGTCTTGAATAAAGCGTGTTAGAGAGTTGAAAGCGTGTGTTTACTACAGGCGGTTTGTCAAGCCCACTCACCTTCTTAAATACACAATGGTTTTTTTAGATGTATGGAGTAATTTTAAGAAAGTATCTGTCACAAATGTGCAAAAACTGGTCCAAGTGTCAGTTAAAGTGTCAGAAAAATGAAAGCATGCGTTTTCTACAGGTGGTTTGTCAAGCCCACTCACTTGTTTTAGGCACACTTAGAATAGCATAATGTTCATTTTTAGCTTAGTCCCTTTATTAATCTGGAGTCGCCACAGCGGAATGAACTGCCAACTTATCCAGCATCTGTTTTATGCAGGGGATGCCCTCCCAGCTGCAACCCATCACTGGGAAACAACATAAACTCTCATTCACACACATACACTACGCACAATTTAGCTCACTCAATTCACTTATAGCGCATGTCTTTGGACTTGAGGGAGAAACCGGAGCACCCGGAGGAAACACGGGGAGAACATGCAAACTTCACACAGAAATGCCAACAGACTCAGCCAAGGCTCGAACTAGCAACCGTCTTGCTGTGAGGCGACAGCACTACCTACTGCACCACCGTGCTGCCCTAGCATAAAGTTTAAGATCAAAGTGTATATTTCATTAAGATCAAGACGTATATTTTGATCTCTTTATAAACTAATCACAGTTTTGAGTGAACATACAATTTTGATGCACAGAAACCTTTCAATTAGATTAAAAAAATCTTTGTTTCATAAGGGTTTGGACTGACATAAGAATGAATAAAGGTTGACATTTTTTAATCTAACCCTAAACTGCTGTAACAAAAGTAAGACCTTCTATTAACTTGTCGTACTGTTGAACCAATGCAAAACTACTCCTCAACTGTCTTAAAATGAATGAACAATTTATAATGTCATCATTCATACCCAACACCAGATTCACAAAACACCGGGTGGTTAATGATATACACTTATATAAAAAAAAACTGCTTAAATTTTTACTGTTCAGTGCCCCAGATTCACTGGAGTCCTGGTGACAAATGACAGAATTCAGTAGCTTATTATGATACTGTCAGAAATAGGACATCACCGCTCAGACTGGCGCGAACGTACGATCCAAAATAATTCTTTATTCATAAACTTTTCACCTCTGCGACGCCGAGGACAAATGAGGATTTAAATGGCTGCTCAGGGTACAGTGAGGTATGGATTATGAATAGGGACAGCGATTGATTCTCCGCCGCCGTTCAGACCAGCGAAGCATGACAAGTGTTGTCGGGCACCGGGCCCAGGAGCCGGCGGTTCGGGTTGTGAAATTTGTCAAAGTCATTGTGAGTTTCTGTTTGGAGGAACGAGTGACAGCGAGAGTTGCTGTGTATTAAAAAGACAAGAGAGACGAAAATGATTTTGGATATGTTGAAAAACATACTGAATACATAGTGCAGTGCGTCTCTGTGGATGAGTTGGCTGAGGAAAGGTTGCATTAACCTAAAAAAATGCATCATTTACCAAACTACACAAACACTATTCTATTTTAACAATCTAAGCGCAAAGTCTAAAGCTAATGGTGCAAAAGCATTAAGTACATGTCTGAATCCACTTTTCTGCTATTTTATGGATGGAAAAATACAGTTTTCAACCCAGCACACAGTCTAACAGGGTTGTGTTTATTCTCTTAACAAGTCATGGGTGTGTTTGGAGCATAACGTGCATTAAAGGGTCACAAAACACCAAAACACATTTTTTGAGATGTTGACAGTCATTTATACAGTATGTCCCAAGCTGCTATAAACACTATTAGGACACATATATTTCACTAAAAAGTGATAATAGGTTATTTTTGCTTTATTTCGAGCAGGTTCGTTCTTCCGGTTTGGAAAGAAATTGACGCTACGTCACAGCAATGACATCCTTGTGTAAATTCCAGCGTGTAGACTGACTGTCTGTACCAGTGAGTACAATGTCACATCTTTGAAGATTAATTCAAGAGATAGACTTGGTTCGAACCAATCAGCGCGCTCTGTTGTGAATGAGGTGCAACTTCATTAACATGCATAATAGCTTTGGAGTTAAGTGTTATGATGTTCAGACAGCAGAGAGAACTTTTTTCATTAAAAAATATTTGTAATTAAAACAAGTCGATAGGTCATTGCATTATAAATGTGCCAAAACGAAGGTCGTTTCCAACAGCCGGTGTGTGGACTCACTTGTGGAAAACAGTAGTTTGCTAACACGCGATTTAATACGTTTTAATACGACTGGTAAAATACATTTGTAAAGAAATTTTTTTTATACCCTAGAGCTTTTCGCATCTGCAAATGCAAAATCCAGATTAGCCGCCCATCTCCTTTTAAAACAGACAAGGTTCCAGTTGATGCTGATTGTCCTGTCTCTACAGATTTGGTAAGCGAGTGATCAGTTGTCTTTGTTTATGTTTCTTCAGAGGCAAAGTTAGTTAGTATCATCAACAGTACTTTTTCAGTTGTTAAAGACATACCTTAGTCAACACAGTGAATTAGTTATTAGGTTTACAGTATGTTAATATCACTACAATATTATGGACTGAAAAATCAGCTGTAAATGCTGTTCTCTGAATGCAAACACCTTAAACTATTACCATCGTGTAGGATTTTCGGCGCATTTTGTGACAGGATAGTCTATACACACACAGCTTTCTGATACTATTCTCTGCACCTACCGAGTGTTCTCTCCCATTTGGCGTGTGGTATCAAACATTGCACTAAAACTACAATCCTCCAGCAGTTCATACTCGGGACATGCATGAAATGTTCCTGAATGAAAGTGAAAGTGCCAATTTGTGGTCCCATTTAACAAATTAATATTTTGGCAAGTAATTCAATTACTGATGTCTTTCCCCCTCTGTGTCGATTTGTTTTGCTTCTGTGAAAAATCAATGCATGCTCAAACTGAAACTCCCCTTTTCATGCAAACCATTCAACACTCCCACCTAAACAAAGCTGGACTCACCCACTTTCCTGACTTTTTTCAAACTAGAGGTGTGAAAACATCCTGCTTAGACAGGAGGGGTTTCATAGCCCTTTAAACCAATCAGAGTCTCATCCTCCATTCTCTTTAAGAGTTATTTGTGTCACGCCATGGCGCATTTGCTATTTACCTGGCAGACTTTGTAAGTGGAAAAACTGAACGCTTAACTAGCGAGAAAACCGTTAAACAGACCATCTGCAGCGTGAGGACAAAGAATGAGCCTCCTCCATTCTCTCTCTTTACTTTACACCTTTACTTCTGTGGAGTAAGGAAATGGTGGAAACTTACTCAACTGAAGACATCCATTAGTCTACATGTTTATTTTTGTTTGTTAAGCACAAAGGTTTGTTTCAAAACCATTTCTAACTTCAGTTCTAATTTCCAGCAAGTGAATAAATAAACAATAATAACAAGGTGTGGTTAAAAAACTGAGTTAAGTCCAAACACCCTTTCTATTGTCAATATGGTGATGCATACATCTCCAAAACCCCACAGGTGGACAAATCTAAACTTAAAACAAATATAATTATAAATAATAATAATAATTACTAATAAATTCTACTAATAACAATAACATTACACAAATTGTCATGAATAAACCGACTAAAACAGTTTCCAAACCCCTGAATGTGAAGAATGCAAGCGAGGCGGCAGTGGTTTTTATATTTATGTAGAAAATTATCTTTAACATTTAAATCCTTTAATTCTTTTTCATATGTAAAAATGTGTGTGTATCGTTGTACATCTTGTGTTTGTCAAGCAACGTGTAAGCATTTAGACCTGCATAGACCTTAAAATAGCAATGTGCTAACAATGAGTCTTAACACACCTTGTTTTTAGACCAGCACACCCATAATTCCACAAATTCCATAAATTCCACTATTTAAACAATGTGGTGCAAAATGAGAAAATGACATCTGAAAATAAAACCAAATCGAAAGTTATAAATCGATTGCAAAAATGAGCACATTTCCACATTTTAGAATTAGGCCAATAAGGTTAGGTTTTCCCAACCTAAAATCTTACGGTAAAAGAAGATACTAAGGATTAGAAGTGAAGAAACAGAGCAGTGAAAACAGAGAAAATGAAGATTTAATGCACCCCCATGACAATACACCAGAGAATGGCATGAGTGAGAAAAATGAGAGACACCATGTGTAGTCCACTGGAATAATTTATGGGATATTGTTCATTAAATTATGTGACCATGGTGTGCACGTTGCAAGACTGTCTGTTGTCTTTTCTTTTCAAACCACAAAAGCAAGATCAAAAAGAAAAAGTTTTTGAAAATCCACAGAAGTTGTTGCTCTACGATACTTATTGATGTAGAGAAACAAATATTTGTTGTGAAATTAAATTACTTTGAAAACAAATGAAATTTTAAAATAGATTAGTGTGATCCAATACATAAAATTAACAAATGTTTAGTCATTTTAGTAGTTGTGAAAATATATTTAAATAGATTTAAAACTAGGCCAATAAAAATGATTATCAACAACACAATACAGTCATCCAGTAACTTCACATCCAGTAACTCAATAATAATAATCGTCTCTGGTCTTCTGAAAAAAAGACTTTAATGTACTCAAAAAACTTTTTAAGATTCAACACTGAAAACTTTCTGCTTGCTCCAAAAAGTATGTTTACAAAAAGTACAAGCAAAAATGGCTCATTCCAAACTTCTGCAACTTTTTGAAGTCAGAAATTTTAGCATGACCACCCAGGGCTGCATATCAAGCATCGTAAGCTTATAGTAGATCAAAGAGAGCATTCGTGCCAATGGTTTCTACAATCTACTTTGAGAAACATAACCCAGATCTGCACACATACATATAAAATGAGTAACACATCCATGACTAAAAACCACAGGAGCCAAACACCCAAATAAAACCAATCAATCATCCATTTTCCTTCAGGATAAATTTCCCTTTTTTATCAGGGGTTGCCACAGCGGAATGAACCACCAACTTTTCCGGCATATGTTTTGCATAGCGGACACCCTTGCAGCCACAACCCATCACTGGGAAACACCCATACACTCTCACATTCACACTCACTCAGACACTACGGCCAATTTAGCGGCCAACGTAGACCGCATAGTCTTTGGACTGTGGAGGAAACCGGAGCACCTGAAGGAAACCCACACGAACATGGAACATGCAAACACCACACAGAAATGTCTACTGACCCAGCCTGGATTCGAACCAGCAACCTTCTTGTTATGAGTGCCAACCACTGAGCCACCGTGCCGCCCCAATCAATCAATCATTAAAAAAATTAAATACATAAATAATGTGGATTAAATTAATAGCTTGCCTTAGCCTCTGCTACACCTACTTCATAAATTATAACTTGTCCATGTGAAGGTATGCACAGTATGGCAGCTGTCTGAAAACAGTAATTATAGATCATTTATATTCTAAATATGGACATTTTCTCAACAAAAATCTATTGCTTTGCTTCAGGAAGCATATCTTAAGCCACTGGAGTCATATCATGATAGATTAGTTCACCTTTTGGGGCTTCAGAACAATTGGGCACCATTCACTGTCATTACAAAACTGGGAAACCACAGCATTTTATTTAATCAGATTGTGTTAGTCTAAAAGATATAATTATCTTTTTTTTTTTTTTTTTTGCATGAACAATTCCTTAACGGAAAAACTAGAACTAATTGGTTTGCTTCAGGAAACATTAAACAAACAATAAGTCATTAGCAATACAACTTGAAAATCTAGCCACATCTGATGTGCACTCTGAAAGTTAAGTCTGTTAAACTTGTGTTCAGTCCCTCTGTGCTGTAAGAGTTATGTAAGACAGACGGACGGAAAGACAGACAGATAAATCTAATGCTGGCTGGCTGGCTGGCTGGATGGACGGACGGACGGATGGACGGATGGACGTATGGAACAACATAATAGACAGAGACTGGATAGAAAGAACGATAGACAGAGACAGAGAGAAAGACAGACAGATAAATATAATGCTAGATAGATAGAATAAAATACTGATAGAACAACAGAATGATAGAATGATAGAACGATAGAACGATAGAACAATAGAACGATAGATAGAACGATAGATAGAACGATAGATAGAACGATAGATAGAATAATAGATAGAACGATAGATAGATAGATAGATAGATAGATAGATAGATAGAT
>CAIGQQ010031496.1:8954739-9004145 GCA_903798035.1 Danio albolineatus
AGAACACCACTAGAACCAAAGCAACCTCCCAGATCCTCCTAGAACACCACTGTAAACATCCAGACCCATAACAACCACACAGATCTTCCTAGAAACCCTTTGCAAACACATGTACTCCATAGCAACCACTCAAACCCGCTAGAAACCGAGTCCAGGTGTTTAATACAGATTGTGTGCTCCAGGTAGAAATAAAATCAATTAGGTTTAGAAAGCAAAAGGCTGAGTAATTAATTAATGACAAATTTACATTTTAGGTCTCCTTAATAATGTACCCTTGAGTCATACTGTACATATGAAATACAAACCCTCCCAAAAATATCCTAATATCTCTCAAAATAGTTGACAACCATGTCAGTGCCTAATGGCATGCTCTTAAATTGGACTTTGATAATAATAAAAAAAAAGTTCCAGGTACATTCAGAGACTCCGCAGGCGGTAATCACAGTTGCCTATTACCACTGCAATGTCTCTTAACTTCCAGCTCAACAAAATCACTTTCCATCCATCCTTCCATCTATCTTCATTTTGTAAGGTGACACGCTGACAGGGGCTTCCATCATGTGTCATTATTGGTGCATGAAGCTCCGCAGCAGAGCCATCCAGAACTCGAGGAAGGGCATCAATCTGAAAATATCCCCTCCCACAACCACATCTCTCAGCACATGTCATGGGGACATTAGGATGTATGTGGAGAGAATCTTGTGGCTGAGTAAGTAATTAAGAGTGAAGAACGAATGCATAATTCACGCAAGTGGATTTACTGCTGTCAGGCGTCTGGCACAGGTGATACTGCAGCTTTAGGACACACACAGCACAAATAAGTCAGTGACTTTCAAATGGATGTGGATTTGTTGGTTAATTCATTAAAGACGCAGTTCAACCAAAAGTACATAATTAGTCATTATTTGAAGTAAATTTAAGCACACATGGCTTTCTTTATTTGGCTGAAAAATGATTGAACAAAAAACTTTAAAAGGAATAATTCATGCAAAAATTAAAATTCACTCACCTTCAAATTGTGTTAATCCTTTGAGAGTTTATTTTCCTTTTTTAAAGCAAAATTATTAGCACTTCTGTGAAATTAATTCTTTTAAAAATATTCCCCAAGTGTTGTTTAAAGGAGAGAAGACGTTTTTAAACAAGTTTTAAAAACTAATATCTGATTACATTTGTTTTGCATTTGCCATGATTACAAGTTATTTTGTAAGATTGTAGTATTCTATTCAAAACTTAATTGGGTTAACTTGGCAAGTTAATTAGGGAAGTCATTAGACAACAGTGGTTTGTTCCAACACAGGCTCATTGTGAAAACATACCCCTGTATACATTTCTGGAGAACGTGCATTATGTAGCCAGAGCTACGTCTGGCTGCATTTTGGCTATAAAACAAACGCTATGTTGCGGTTTTTTTTTTTTTTTTTTTTTTTTCGCACTACCAGCTGACCGCTTACCTCTGTGTGAACGGCTTTTCTGCTGTTACCAGTTTTCCCAGTAGCTTGCCATGCATGTTGGCAGATTTGAGACAAAGAGAGATGACTGTGACAAAGGGGTTTGAGTCCAGCGAAGACCAGTAAAGAAAAGCAGGTAAAACAAAAACAAAAGACAAAAAAATTAAATAAACTAGTAACTTACAGGGTGAGAATATGTGAGATCTGAAAATGGTGAAAAACAGGTGGCCACAAGGGCTTTTCTTTTTCTGGAATGCTCGGGTCAATCTATGTTATTGAAACCACTATTGGTTGGGTTTAGGGACAGGGATGGGTGAAGGTATTCATCGGTCAGTCAGTCAATAGCAGCCCCTGGTGAATTGACGCAGATGCAAATGGATCTTGCGAGAGAAATTTTAGATCTGAAAAAGCATATACAGCGACCTCTGGTAGATTTGTGACAACAAACTGCAAAAAAAAAAATGCCAAAAAAAAAAAAAAAAAAACACCTCCTGAGATGTATTTCGCGATCTCCAGAAACGTATATGAGGGTACGTATCAATAATGAACCTGGGTTATTTTTTTTCTGTAGCCAGTTAAAAACAAACAAAAAAAAAAAAACAAAAAAAAAAACAAGGTGACTAAAATGTTCTTAAAAAATGTTTTAATATATATAAAACTGCTTTTATACCAGCCAAACTAAAATAGTTAATACTATGAAAATGTCCTTGATCAATTAACATCACTTGGTTGGTATCTGGTAGCCACTGACATCTGACTGGTTTCCAACATTTTTCACAAATGTATTTTTTGTTTAACCTAAAAAAGAAACTAAGAGGGTGAGTAAATGATGCCAAACTATTCATTTCTTTGTGAACTGTTCCTTTAATAATCTAATACAATAGAAAGTTGCTTCCAGTTCATTCATCACACTGGACTGAAGGTCAAATCAAGTACATTGCATTGTGGGATGCAGTTTCCCACAAAGAGGACTTGTGTTTGCTGCATGTTTTGATAAATGCCGAAGGTTATTCAGATGCATACAGAAAACCTGCATAATTTCACCAATATGCATAAAGCATACTGTGAAACACACTGTACAACATAAGAGACATTTCACACAAATAAATTACGCCTTAATCTTCTCTCTTAAAACACGAAAACTCAAAGTCCCAGTGAAATCAATTAGTATCAATAGGTCAGTCTTAAGGTTATTTAAAAGCTAATAACTCAAAAACACAGGCAAAATTTGCATTCAGATTATGTAAGCATTAAAAATCTTCAGTGTCTCACTTTTGGATTAACAATGTTTTTCTGACATCAATATGCACTTCAGCTTCCCATCAGATCTTCTTTTCAATCGAATGCTCTGTATTTTAAAGTGGAGAAACATTTAGACATGACTCAGCATTGCGATTATGGACTGTAGCAATGTGTCATGAGAAACATGCACTTTAGTTCAACCACTCTAACTGGCAGAGCTGTGACAAACACAACACTATTGGCTATTTTTTTATAAACGGGGGAGGGGCTACTCAATAACTCCTTCACGTTTCAGTACAAATGACGTCATTGCATTCCAAGGCACTTCAAGGGACATTTAATGCACCGTCTGCCTCCTTCACAGGAGCGGCCAGGAAACTATCAGCAGCATCAGAAAGGTGACCCTTCAAGTGCTGCTGTTGACATTGAGCGGCATCCCATGGCTATTGCTTATTTAAAGTTAAAGTAGGGCCCAATCGTTGATCAAAATGGGAGAGGACGGCTAAAAGACAATAGAGAGCGGTACGGGTCATCTGCCAGATCTGAGATGGTGTGACTCGCTTTGACTTCAATTAACTCCTGAGGGAGGTTTCCCGCTCAATGTGTGATCTTTATCACCGGCCTGCCTCTTAGATCAGTATCACGGGCCGAACCACAGGGAAATGGAGATGGCTGGCTTGACAAAGTACAGAAATCACTTCTATTTTTGGTCCCTCCCTTCCTTCCTCCCTTAACAATGCCACCTCACAATTGACAGCCATGACCTTGATCTAGAAGGGAAAAGTTTGCAAGGTTTGTGCTGATGCAGTAAATATGGATTTTGACAGAGTACAAAGTGATAAGGAGAACATAGTGATGTTACAGGAATAGTTCAGCCGTATAAATAAATAAAAAACATCATTTGCTCAGCCATGTCACTTACCCATGTAGTTACTAGAGGTTATACTGTTATTTATCAAGTGACCATGTCTGTCAAGCACAGAAGAACACCATACAAGCACAGCCATGCTGCTGTAGATGGTTAAAAAAAAAGTATGATGTCTTTAAAATTGGAACAACATGAGGGTAAATAATGATGTTGAAATGCGGCAGTAATTTCTTTCTATAAATAATAATGTCACGGGATAATAATATATATAATAAATAATAATAATAATAAGATATGTCAGCTATGGGAACAGAACAAGGCAGGTGATATGAGCACAGACGAGCGTCACCTGTGTGTGCCACCTCGAGTCCCATGGGAGGAACATAAATATAAAAGGAGAAGGAAGACGATAGATTTCCATGGTAAAGTTTAGATGGGATACAGCTATGGATATAGCAATATAGCATCATTTTTGTGACACTATGCAACATTTTTGCATGACTATAAAGATTACGTTTAAGGTTGGAGGAAGGGTAGGGGAAATTTAATGAATAATAATAATCGGTATATGTACTGTTTTTACATTAATATGTGGTTTAGGGGTTGGGTTAGATGTTAATAACATTCTACAACTGCTCATGTCAACATAATTCTGGCCGCAGCTGTATCTCTTCCAGCATCAACTGATGACCTGGCCTGGAGCTTGTATTTGTTTGGCATTCAGTTCGGTAGTAGTCAGCCGAGAGGGACTGCTGCCACCAATGTTTTATGTTTATTTTTATTCTTAAAGTATTTGAAATCTTGCCTGTTTCCTGCCTCCTCCTCCTCATGAACTGAAGTTTCATACAGGACCATCAGTGCATTCTACATTAGAATAATCCTTTTATTTAATTTCCTTGGCAATGAAGTAATGATGTTTTTATTTTTAGCTGCGTAAGGCTTTAATAAAAATGGTGTTTTCGAATTAAGATAAGAGTTTTAGCGAAGGTTTACGAGAACGGAAAGGCTACAGCGCTTCTGACTAAACTTCTGACTGAAAACTGGACAAAAGGTAGATTGGATTACTTGTTGGTGAAAATTGATCGCCATGGATCAGTATGTCATGTGGCAGGGTGTGGTCGTCCACGCACTGCCCATACTGTTGAAAACATCACCACTGTCAAAGACATGGTACTGAGCCAGTGTGCGCACCTAGCACACCGTCCGACAGATTGCACAGGAGTCTGGCAATTAATGACTCTGATATGTTGTTAACGTTGCTTTATTTCTGTGCAAGCTAATTTAGTTTGCAAGAAACAAAATTAAAGCGTTCTGTCAACATTTGGGTTTTCATTATTTAACAAGGTAATGCTGAGATATAAATCAGGTGAGGTGGAAAACGTATACATATCATATCCTTTCATCCACTTGCCATCTATTTACAGTTGGAGGCACTTTGATGAAATTCTGACAGAATTAATTTTACTTGGAATTTGAGACATGGTATACATGTATAATTATATATACAAAATCTATATTATCTCTATACACTCTAAAAAACAGTGTTAAAAACTAACCAAATTGGGTTGTTTTTAACCCTATTGCTGGGTTAATATAGGACAGAACACATCAGGGGTTAAATTAACCCAAGTAATTGGATTATTAATTTTAACCCTAAAAAATTGTTGTTTTTTCTACCCAATAATTGGTTATTATAACCTAAATAATAGGTTAATTTGACTTAATTAATAGGTTATATTTTCAAATGTAATTTTTGTTTTATTTTAAAATCATTAACCACATAAAAAAAAAAATTTTGTTCCTTTAAATTTTTTCAGCACATTACAGTTTGTAAACACACTTTACCTCAGAGATCATTAGTCCATTAGATCATTAGCTTAGTCCCTTTATTAATCCGGGGTCGCCACAGTGGAATGAACCGCCAACTCATCCAGCATTTGTTTTATGCAGCTGATGCCCTTCCAGCCACAACCCATCTCTGGGAAACATCCATACATTCTCATTCACACACATACACTACGGACAATTTAGCGTACCCAATTCACCTGTACCCCATATGGACTTGTGAGGGAAACTGGAGTACCCGGAGGAAACCCACACCAACACTGGGAGAACATGCAAACTCCACACAGAAATGTCAACTGACCCAGCCGAGGCTCGAATCAGCGACCTTCTTGCTGTGAGGTAACAGTACTACCTACTACACCACCATGTTGCCCCCTCAGAAATCATACAAAACTAAACACAAATTATAAACTGCATCCAAAACAATTTGTTTCATATTTATGGGTTGCTTGTAAACAGTGTTGGGTGTAACGCGTTACTAAGTAACGCGTTACTGTAATTAAATTACTTTTTCACTGAAAAAGTAAAGTAACTAATTACTGTTCATTTTTAGGTATTTTAAATACAGTTACTTATAATGTACTTGCGTTACATTGTAAAATAATTAAACTCGCTGAATAATCTTACACAATTTTATTAATTTATGTTCTAAAGGTAAAAGTAAACTCTGGCGCTTTAAAATCATCGTAGTGCAGATGCATGTGATAGCGCCGCGCGCCAGTTTGCTGCTAGTCATAAAGCGGAAGATGCAACGAAGATGTCGGACTCAGCTGAAGCGAGTGGCTGTTTTACGAAATGAAAATATTCCCAGACAAGAACATTATACAGTATTTTTCAGTAGCCTATTAATCAATTTATTTTTCCTCATTGCGCGCCTGCGTGCTGTAGCGCGAGGCATTTTCAAGGCTATCACCTGACATGGGCTGGTATGAAGATTACTATGGGAAAGGCTAGGATACGCATGTAACAGAGGGAGTCGGCGAATTAAACATGACTGATGCTGCTGTTTACAGAGTAATAAGACACCTTTTGCTCGATCGGATCACAGGTAAACAAGAGAGACACAATCCAGTTCAAAAACATGCCGTATAAATCTTAAGTCTTCTGTCCACTTCCGATCATACTGCACGGGCTTTCATTCTAATACCGCCAAAAATAATGCTTTTTTTGTAGCGATTGCATGATCCTGCCCATACCTGTCAACATTGGGATGTGAAAATAAGGGATTTTATTTTTAATGTATAGAATACATTAGCAAATAGTTTAGAAATCAAATTTCGTTTATTATAAAGAAATAGAAAGGCGACCGTGGATTAATATAGGGAATAAGCTGACAAGAAAATGAATGAATGAAAGAAAAGTTATCAAATTGTTTTAATCTTTTCTTCACTGTATAACTCACACATTCTTAATAAAGAGCAGTCAATGAATCATTTATTTAGATTTTTTGTTTGATTACATTAAATAACAGAGGTGTCTCTGTTATAAATAACAGAAGTTTACATCTATAGTTATAATGACGGCATTCGATTACTTTCCTAACGTTTTATGCTCATTTAAGACAAAATTAGTTAACCATCAAGACCGACATCTTTAGATGTTATTATTATTAATTATGTGTCTGTTCAAACACGCACCCAAAACCCAGTATCCACTTTCGCTCTGCTTCTGATCGAGGGTACAGAATCCGTTTGGGAAACAGCATCTATATTTATCATATGGACGCGTCATCTGAAAGTCACGCACCGCTTTATGACTGTTTTGAGGATTGCATAGGAGGAGCGACGGCACCTGTAATGAAAAGGAAAGGGAATCCCGCCGTTTTTTATGTTTATTCTAAAGTGTTTAAATGCCTAAATAAAACGGAAGCACAGAAAAGATTCACATTTAAGAAGAAGGGGCGGCACTGGTGGTTCAGCGGTATGGGTTGCGAATGGGGAGGATCGGCTCTTTAATGTTTTTTTACACCCGTCGGAGAACAACTATACGGGAAAATAGCTTTACGGGATAAAAGGGGGATAGAACTGTAAAATACGGGAGAATCCTGGGAAATACGGGAGGGTTGACAGATGTTACCCTGCCTGATCGATAGATATGCAGAATAATATTTAAGAAGGTTAGCCTACATTGCATACTAAAAATTATTATGCATGTAATTATTATAGATTTTTTAAAAATAGAATATAATAAAGATGATTCAGAAAACTAAAAGGCTAAACTATTTCATGTTTGACTCATATGTTTTATTTAAGTATTTATTATTTACAGAGTAATATTTTTATTATTTGTCCATAGGTTTAGGGATTTCAAGAAATATTTAGTTAAGTTACTTATTGAGTAATTAAATTACTTTTCAAACACAGTAATTAGAAAAGTATTTTAAATACAATATTGATTGAGTAATTAGTAATTAGTAACTAATTACTTTTTTAAAGTAACTTACCCAACACTGCTTGTAAACATATATATGAGTGGCATACATATGGCATCGCAGTCAGCCCCTGCTGGGAGTTGATTTGACCCAAGGTGCTGGGTTGATGTGTCTGTGTGGTGCTAGGGTTGCATTGATTCAAGTCTTCGAAATGATTACCCAGAAAATAACCCAAGTTTAGGTTACATAGCACTACCCAAAAACTACCCAAGACTCTGAAAATAACCCCCCAAAAAATTACCCAAATGCCTCAACCCAACATTTGGGTAGAAAAAATAACCCCATATTTTTTAGAGTGTATATTATATATTTATTAGCCCTCCTGTTATTTTTTTCTTCTTTTTCAAATATTTACCAATTGATGTTTAACACAGCAAGAAATCTTTCACAGTATTTGCTATAATATTCTTTCTTCTGGAGAAAGTTTTATTTGTTTTATTTCGGCTAGAATTAAAGCAGTTTTTAATTTTTTAAAACCATTTTATCGTCAATATTTTTTCAATGATCTACAGAACAAACCATCGTTATACATTAATTTGCCTAATTACCCTAACTTGTCTAATTAGCCTAGTAAAGACTTTACATCGCACTTTAGGCTGAATACTAGTATCTTGAAAAATATCTAGTAAAATATTATGCACTGTCATGGCAAAGATAAAATAAATCAGTGATTAGAAATGAGTTTTTAAAACTATTGTGTTTAGAAATGTGTTGAAAAAATCTCTCCATTAAACAAAAATTGGGGAAAAATATACAAGGGGCTAATAATTCAGGAGGACTAGTAAATCTGACTCCAACAGTATGCAAACATTTATTATTTTGACCCATAAGTATTTAAAACCTATATTTAATTCCATTCTAATGTAGTGGAGGGAGGAATTAAAGCTATATTACACTTCTGTCATGGGACGCTTTTCTTCCTTGACCCACATACATTACAGGCCACATTAATATTCCAGATAAATCCAGCAATACTGCAATACTACATGCAACCAGTGTTGTACAGATATTCACATTTGGGTCACAGTGAACTCCGAGTCATTCCTGGACTGTCGACTTGGCAAGAATCAAAAGCATTTCCACTCCCGCATACATAAACACGCCACAATGCACTTGTCAGAAAGGCTCTTTTCAGTATTCAGTTTAACTCGAACGCTGAAAACATCCGGACAACCCGACTGTAGCGTTCTGTGATTATCTTGCAGAACATTCTGAGATACATTTCAGCTATGCGGGACACACATCTCAAAGTGAAAAGGAGTGAAATTGACAGAGTAAATATGGCAAAGAAAAACTCACAGACATCGTAGCTCTGAAAAGAAAGAGACAGACAAGTAGAGAGAGTTAAAAAAAAAAAAAAGTAGAAGCTGCTCTCCAGGAACAGACTATGGGGAATTTTCTCTCTCTTCTCCACCCTTCCTGCTATGATTTCTCTGCCGTGTAATTCCAGGCTTTGATCACTGTTTGTACTGTGTGTATGATATTTAATGTAATTACAGTGAGGATTTGCAGGCCACGTTCTCCCCTGCAGGTTTGTAATATTAATGGTCCGCGGTGGGTGGCATGATTGCGGGTGGGAGGGTAATCGCAGAACGCACTGCCATGAAAGCCTCCTCTCAGCGCAGACATCGACCTCGCTCGGTGCGTCTTAGATTTTGTTAATGGCAGGGCACAATGATAATGCCAAGAGCTTGGGAATATCCCTCCTGTATTTGCACATCCAACAATAGAAATGGATCCGTCGGCTGACTGACTGACGGAAAAGAATTGTTATGAGTCAATTGAGTTTAGCTGCTCTGTGAACAATAGAATTGATGTTTGGGAGAGAGAGGTACAGTATGAGGTTTAATATGCAAGTAAGCAAAGGTAGCATTTCTGCTGTCTTAGCAGTTTTGGTAAGAATAGCAGATTTATTAAATGTGAGTTTCTAAATGAGTATAATTTTTGAATTGAGACAGTAATAAAATATGATTCTTTTCAGTAATTGGCTTGGGGTGAAGGATTATTAACAAACTCATAAATATGTATATAAAATTTAAGGTTTGGGATTCTGCTGAAGTCTGTTCGAAAATGAAGCGCCAGAATTGAAGTCATTCACTAGAATTTTTAATGACATGCGACTCACGTTGACAGGTGACAATCCGATCTACCTGCTTACACTTACAGGATACCGATCAGATTCATATCGGATACATTTCCACATATTAACAAGAGTTGAATCTGATTCCAATAAATCGGAAATCATGTGATTTTTTTTTCCTGCTTATACATACATGCTCCATATCTGATCTATGCGACATAGGAGAGAAAAAAATAAAAAATCAGAATTGGGTCATTTGAACCATGCAGTTTAAATGCAGCCTAAAACTGAATCCCTGAGAGAAATGTAGTTATATTTAGTGAGTCTTTACATTCTTTTTTCCATTTACTTATGAAATGAATAACATTAATTATTTGGTTCTCTAAAATTTATTAATTTATTTTAGTGATTCAAACACAATTTGATGAACTCCAGTAAAAACCAAACTAACCTCAGGTAGAACTAAATGTAATCAGTTAATTTTGGAAAAGTATTCATTTTTGTGAATCAATGCACTATTTTTTCAGACAATAATTAAATGATTCATTCGTCCATTTTCCTTCAGCTTAGTCCCTTGTTTAGTAGGGGTCACCACAGCTAATGAACCGCCAACTATTCCAGCATATGTTTTATGCAGCAGATGCCCTTCCAGCTGCAACCCAGTACTGGGAAATGCCAATACACTCTCACATTCTCACACACACACACACACTATGGCCAATTTTTTTTTTCACACAAATCACCTATTCCACACATACATACATAATATATATATGAATTCATTGAATGAAGTAAGAAGTTTAGCATCACTTATTCAAACGATTGTATAGCGCTTTGGGTGTATGGTCATACGCAATAAATGCGCCATATAAAAATCTTTAAATACTTATGTTTTCTTTATTAGTTTTTATTGCCATATTTATGATTTGATGGCTCTTTAATTTACCAAAAAGCCAATGTGTGGCCAATGTAAAACTTGTATTGTTCTCTGATAAGTCCACCTTCACTGTGTTTTCCACATCCGGGAGAGTTACGGTGTGGAGAAGCCCCAAAGAAATGTACCACCCAGAATGTTTCATGCCCAGAGTGAAGCATGGGGGTGGGATCAGTGATGATTTGGGCTGCAATATCAAAACCCAATACTTGTGCTAGATTGGTGCATCACTGCCAAGGACTACTGAACCATTCTGGAGGACCATGTTCACCCAATGTTGCAAGACTGGTGACAGAGTGGTTTGATTCACATGAAAGTGAAGTATATTCCACTGCCTGCACAGTCACCAGACCTAAATATTATTGTGCCACTTTGGGGTGTTTTGGAGGAGCAAGTCAGGAAACGTTTTCCTCCACCAGCATTTTGTAGTGACCTGGCCACTTTTCTGCAAGAAGAATGGCTCAAAATCAATCTGGCCACTGTGCAGGACTTGTATCTGTCATTTCCAAGACCAATTGATTCTGTATTGGCCCTACACTGTACAAATGAATTTTTGAGGTTCAAAACCAGGCGTTTTAGTTTCATCGTCCAAGCGCTGTACATGCTTTTAGCAGACAGAAGCTGAAAAAGCATCAGAAGCAAACATTTGTACATCTAAAACAAAACACAAATGAAAGCACAATATTTTTAAGTTTTTCTAAAGTATTTAGATAGTGATGGGTCTGTGCGCTTCTCAGGAAGGATGTCTGACATGATGTGGGCAACGTGCCAACACGGCCAGGTGCATAATCAAGCAGTCGCTCCAGCTGGACTCACCTGACTGAGAGAGCAGGCCAGGCTCTTTGTCAAGCTGCAGATGTATCGGGTTATCAGCCAGACTCTACTCCACCACAGAGATGTTTCTTAACCTGGGGATCCTGCAGCAGCTTTGGGGTTCGTACAGATGCTCTGATTCGCTTATCCATTATGCTCATGCAGAAAAACACCGGTTCCAGTTTTGCAGCATCATTTTTCTTCTCATTTCCGTTCTTGTAAGTCACAATGCCTATAAAAATAAGCAATAAAAAAGACAAAATCATAGTGAAAAAAATATATATAGGTTAGGTTGGATTTTCTATGGTAGATGTGTATTTATTTATTTTAAAAACAATTTTTGCATACACTTTAAAGTCTTTGCAAAAAGGTTTTGAATATATCCACAATTGATTAGACAAATAATGACATTTTATCATTTGTAAATACATTATAAAGAAGTTTTTCCACAAAGGGAATAAAACTTAATAAAAACAGTGTATTTATTTAAGTTTATATAATAAAACTAAATCAAATTGGATGAACTTAGGTAAACTATTAAACTAATCAAAAATCAAAACTAAACCTACTAAAAAGTGAATCAATTTGTTTTAGAGAGCAGGATTTGTTCATTTAAAAAAATTAATTATACATAAATTTTACAAGTTTTCAGATTTCAGAAATTATGATTTGTTTTAATCAAAGTAATTCCGTGAATCTGTAATACATTTATTAAATACATTCTGCAGAATACTTAATTACATTCATATTCATCCATTTTCAAAATAGAATATTTTATTCAAAATAATACACTGTACCTTGCCTGTATTGGTATTTATTGCTAGGTTTATTATATGATGTTGCTAATTATGGGAAATTTTTATTTACTAAAAAGCATCTTTGTTCCAGCTGTTCCAATGTCTCATTTCCTATTCATTTCACAAACAATGTCAAATATTTTATAATTGGTTAATCCACTATAAAGGAGGTGTTTTTCACAAAGGAAATCAATAATGTCTATCATCTTCTTTTATAATATTTTTTCTGTGTTGTCACTTGTCACTTTATGTACACTGGAAGCTTCTGTAGCCAAAGCAAATTCCTTGTGTGTGTGAAGCACACTTGGCAATAAAACTGATTCTGATTCTGATTCTTCTGAATAATCTATTCATTAATGTTACTGTATATAGCAAAACAACTCCTTTCAAACAGATTTATTTTAGTAAGCCAACTTATTCTTTTTTCGTTAAAATGTGTTACTTAATTTTAGTAATTCATATATACCCAAATAAAATAGTTGGAATGTAGTTTCTTCTAGTTTGTCTTTATTAGCATTTGTTGCAATATTTCCAGCCATAACACATAATAGACTATTACAATCATTTATTTAACACTAAAGTGTAAACTTCTAATTTTAAAAGATTAGGACAATAATATATATCTTTTCCTGTCAATTCTGAAAACAGAACCCGTTTCTTGATTTTAAATTTCATTAGGACAGTAAGGTCTGACTTTACTTAGACACAAAAATAATGTACAGTATAGAATATAAAGTCATGGTGCAGTGGAAACAGAATTAATGCTGTGTATGACTCCAATGATCTTGGAGGACAGCATCCTTACAATGACATATAATAAACTCATATGGAATGGCAAAGAAAACGTTCTTGCACGACTTCCAGAGTTCATCAAGATTCTTTGAATTCATCTTCAATGCCTCCATCTTAACCTAGACATACTCAATAATGTTCATTTCTGGTGACTGGGTTGGACAATCCTAGAGCACCTTGACCTTTGTTTCAGGAACTTTGATGAGGAAGCTGAAGTATAAGGAGTGCTGTCCTGCTGAAGAATTTGTCTTCTCCTGTGACTTGTAATGTAATGGGCAGCACAAATATCTTGATACCTTAGGTTGATGTTGCCATCCACTCTGCTGATTTCTTGCATGCCCCCATACTGAATGTAGCCCCAAACCATGATTTTTCCTTCAGCAAGCTTGAAGGATTTCTGTGAGAATCTTCTGCAGTTATTGTGATTATTGGGATGCAGTTCAAGTAATGATTCATTGGAAAAATCTACCTTCTGCCATTTTTCAAATAATCAACTAGAAGTCAGATTATAATTTTTTGTTGCTCTTACAATTGGGATCGACAACAAGACTTTTGTCAGATAGTGTACTTGCATTACACACTTTACGATTTAATGTATTCCAGTGTAGTTTTATTATGTTCACTCGTTGTTACCCAGCAAAATATACCAATATACCCAGCAGAGGATACCTAATGCTTTGCATTCTTCATATACAAACCATTGAGAACTGAATGTATTTGTGAGCACATCATAAATCACGATGAATGCTTTTATGGTTTCCTAATCATGGTCGTAATTATGATAATGCGGCTATAAGCAAGTTACATTATTTCACTTTGTTGAATCGCTAATGCTTGCATTCATCAGTGCGTTCGTGTTTAGACTCTTTAGAGTTTGGCAGAGACATGTGGCAATATCTAATTATTCAGTCTAAGAGTGTGTCAGAGACCCTGGAATGCCAAATCAGTCATGCTGGTGTCACTCGGGGGACATCTGCACTACTCTGTCTTTATTTTACTCCATTCAACGTGCTGGATGATGGATTTATGAGCTGTGTGTGTGCTCTCTCTCTCTCTATTCCTCACTTTCTCAGCTGAGCAGATTGCCTGGGAGACTTCAGGGTCTCTGTCAACGCTGTTCTCTATTCCTCCTTATGCCACCTTGATCAACATTCACAGCCAATCTGTGCTTTACTCACACTGTGCTTGTCATGAACCAGTTTAGATAGGTGACATTATGGGCCAAACAGACAAACATGCAATTCCTCAGCAAAAAAAAAACTAAAATTTTTTTGCATTATGCTAAGGCAAATGTGCCAAGGCAAACTTCTAATCCTTGGTATTAAACTTTGGCAGGGTTTTCATAAATCATAACCTAAGGTTCATTTGGGCCACATTTGTGAACAATACCAGATTAGACAGCTTTATCAGAACAGGCTTGTGAGTTACGCCATGGGAAATGATATAAACATGTGGATAAAACCTTAGTGTTATATTGATAGAGAGTCATACGTTCTACACACTCCCAGAAAATAAGGCACACGATGGTACAAATAATGTTCCTTGAGGAACAGTTTTGTACCTTTGGAAAAATTGTACCTTATATGGTACAGAAAAGACCTCTTATGATACTGTTCTGTGCCTTTTATGGTACAACTGAAATGAAGGTACACAATTGTTCTCATATACAATGCAAAACAACTACAAAAGTAAACAACTCCTTTATTACAGGATCTATGAAAATAAATATGACTGGAAAGGCAAAGTGATTATGAAAAAATTCCATATTAAATCAAGAATCATCATTTAAAAGTATGTTTAAAGATACTTAAGCATAAATTTTTTGTCCTATAATACAATAATACAAAACAACTCGTAAACATAAAACTATAGGTATTGTAAACTAAACATTTAAGGCATTTTGATAAATGTTTGGTAAGCATTTTTGACACTGTTAAGGTACAAAGTGTCTTGTTATTGTGGTGGTACCTTTCACAAAGTATACAATATTGTATCTGCAGGTTTTTAAAAACAAAGGTACATTTTGGTTCCCCATGGTACAAATCATGACCTTAAAAGGTACAAATTTGTTTCTTTTCTTGTCCCATAAAAAGGTACTGCCCCAGTGATAACGGTTGGTACCTCCTTTGGTACAATATTGTACCATTTTTTCAGAGAGTGCAGTACAGTCAAAGAACATCAACTTTTTAAACAAGGCTGCCTTAAGAGTTCAAATCTTGAGGTACAATTCCATTATTCCATTATTTTATGACCGTATGAATTTTTTTTCTGCTTGCACCTTCTTTTAAAGGGCCATGAAACCCCTCTCTTTCAGTTCAAGCCTACCTCAGAAATTTTTCAAAGAAATGCTCCGGAATGGGCGTGGAGTGCTGTGAGTAGAGGGAGGAGTGGGCATGGCCGGCAGAGCAGGGGAAAAAGAGTGGAGCGAACAGCTGTCAGTTGGCTCACGAGATGAGACACAAATGTGAGGAGACCCATGATTTTATAGTTTACAAAGTTAAAATGCAAAGAAATAATCAGTAAGTAATTTAATGTTAATTTAATGTTAACGCTTCATATGTTACGCATAATTTCACATGCACATAACCACAATTTGTTATATCATTATAAATATAATCGTGTTTATATAAACACTATAAATGAGAAGGACGTCTTTCCTCCTCAATCCCTGATTCTGAATGCAGACACAGTGGATAGATGTGCAGCAGGTCTCTTTCCCTGTCTATTCCAACCATCAACCCTGTCGGTAACCTGGAGGATTTTAAACATGTGAACACAGCAGCGCAGATAAAGACGATGAGTCTCAATGGTAACCTAATTGTAACAAACTCCACTGATAAAAGACAGTCCGCCATTCTCCAATTCTTGTACAGCTTTCCCGACAAAAATGCTTGCTGCAAACCAACAGCTTTGCAACAAACAACAAACACATTCGACCCGTGTGTGACCCAGACAACGGGTCTCCCAGCATGGCAGGTTTGCTTTGCCTTCGGAAAGCACATGCGCTCATGAATAATCATGAAGCAGGATCTTCTCATAACATAAGAAAACTCTGCTATGAATAATAATGAGAAATCGTCGCATCATCACTCCACTAGCAAATTCGCGATACATCACTGATTTTGATCCCGTACTCCAAAATTATTTTAAACCTGGAAGTAGTAACTAGGTAACAAAAAAAGTTCAAAATAATCTAGTTTTCCTCACAATTAAAGCTGGCAGGTGCTAATGTTGTCTGAACTGATGCTCAACACACAAATCGGTTTAAATCTTTAAAAAGCACTCCGGGGTGTTCTGAACCTTCAAAAGTGTCTTGTATCGAATTTGTGCGTTTACACTACACAATTGTGATAATAATAGAGCACTGTGCTCCATTTTAATCGGTTTGCAGGGTTTCGTTTTCTTTTTGTAGATTTGTTTTTTCTATTATATATGTAGCACTATATTATTTCTCTTACTCTCAAAACTGTTGCCCTGCATATTTTTAACAAGTTGATTTGTTACAGTTCATGACAGAATGTTCACATTTTGTCATCTTTTAATCTAGGCGTTTTTGACCAGTAAGCATTTGAATGTCATGTCCATGTGGTGTGATTTATGCTCAACATGAGCTTAACGCTATGTGTAGGGCTCTGTTTAAGGGCTCTGTTCTTCAATGTCAGCATTAGAGTTGATTTGCTATCTTTCTATAGCGATGTATAAATTGTATTGACCGTTGAAAATCTGAGCATATCAAAATCCACGATTTTTTTCCTGCTTACACATACATGGGTCATAACCAAACTGTGCCACATGGGAGGCAAAAAACAATATTTGGGAATTGGGTCACCTGAACCATGCAGTGCAAGTATACGCCATAAGATTGCATAGGAACTAACCAAAAAAACTGTAGGGTTACATGTAGGAATGAAACAGAATCCAGTTTGATGATAAACCACAAAAAGGCCATTTTATTATCCATTAAAAATCTTTATAGCTATTTAAAATAAATAAATAAATAAATAAAAACTTATGAAGAAGTTTCTGTTCAGCATTAAGCAAAGCTAGCAACTGTCTCACAGAGACACAGCGTAGGTTTGTTTTGTGTGAAAATATGGCAATCAACAGTGAGAGGTTTTAAATAGTGTTGAAGGGAAATTTGCAGAATTTATATCTGAAGGCATATGACTGCGTTTACAGGGGAACCAGCTCTATTTCTGCCATTCTATAAGCACCACCTACTGTCAAACAGGATTTACATTGAACAAAAACTGCAGAAAGTTTGACAAAAAAAGCATAGACTGTGAAAGTTAGATCCAGCTTTTAGGTCTTGCTGAACTTATTAACTGCATTCGAACATATCGGGCTCATACTGTACATCTGGCGAAATAAGTGAAAAAAACGTGTTTGGCACGATTTATTGTTATTTTCAGACCAGTGCAACTGTCATTTTCACGTTTTGCGTCACATTGTTTAAATAGCAAATCCATTTGCACCACTTTGTGGACCCATGGGCATGCTGGTCTATAAAAGAGGTGTGTTAAGATGCATTGTTGATGCGTTGCTATTTTGAGGTAATGAAACAGACCGCGCCATTGACCAACTAAAAGCTGGTGTAAAGTCCAGCACAGACTGTGTTAGTTATAAGCCTGTGTCGGTCCAAAACATGTACACTTAACACACACAGGATGTACAGCAATACACAAATATCTTTACATACTGTATAAAAAACATTAAAGAATAAAAATATTCCAAAAATTTTCTACATAAATATAAAAAACACTACCTCCATGACTTCTTTTTTAGTTTATTCATGACAATTTGCTTTTGTATAATGTTATTATTATTATTAGCAGTAGTATTTATTTTATGCATAATTATATTTGTTTTAATAAAAACAAGTTTAGATTTGTCCATCTGTCGGGTTTTGGAGATATATGCATCACCATATGGGGCATAAGCATAGGACGTGTGTTTGGATATACCTCAATAAATCCAAATTCTAATATAAATTAGAACTGAATTGACAAATAGTTTTGAAACAAATCTTTGCCCTTAACAAACAAAATATGTAGACTAATGGATGTCTTCAGTGGAGTGTGTACAACACCGTTTCCTTACTCCATGAAAGTAAAGGTGTAAAGTAAAGAATAAAAATAAAGTAAAGAGGACGAAAGGAGAAGACTCATTCTTTATCCTTGCATTGCAGATAGTCTGTTTAACTGTTTTCTTGCTAGTGAAGCATGCTGTTTTTCCACTTACAAAGTCCATCATGTAAATAGCAAATGCACCATGGCGAAACGCAACTGACTCTTAAAGGGAACGGGACATGAGACTCTGGTTTAATGCTCAGCGCACACCCATAACTCATTAAGAGATTAAGCACAACCCTGTTAGACCATGTTCTGGGGCGCTAAGCGTATTTATCAAAGCTTAAAATAGCAAAAGTGCATTCAGCCCTGCACTATAGACTGTTAAAATAGAGCCCATTACGTTTAAACACGACCTGGAATTTTATTCAGAAAGCGCATACTTTTATACTCTCAAATAATTATTGTGAACATATTTCATGTGCTTGAAATGCATTTTGGACTTCTGAAAGTGTTGACTGTCCCTGTGATGTCAGGGGGAAAAAAAAACAACCCCTCCAAAACATATCGGTTCACAGCATGAACTATTTGTAGCTATTTTGCATTCAGCTGAACATGATCAGCGCTGGCACAGAAACATAATCAAAGGACCAAAATGCCTTTGCCTATATTATTTCTGTCTGCATATTTTGAAAAATGATGGCAATTATCACATTTCATCTTCGAGACAAACTGCGGCTTGAAACATGCACGGAGGAGTAGGCAGATATAAGCTATGATAGCTCAAAGAAATAAATAAACTATTTTAGCCAGCACCGCATTTCCCTGTTTACACAGCTAGCTGTAATTAATCTCCATGACAGTATATGTGCAAAACACACTAAACCTTCACTTGCCAAGAGCACGAGCATTTGTTAGTCTATTACAACATATGATGTTTGATTGCACATGCACAGACACAGTTCATAGTTAGACTCTCTGGTATTTTATATTCAATTCCAATCAAATAAGCAATTGCAGTCATAACGAGTGATGTAATTAAAACAAAATCTTAAAATCATAAACTCATTCAGACATATTAAATAAAAAAAATGATTAAAGAAACCACTTCATGCCACTTTGTATTTACGCATTGAAACGTTTTCATTTAGCACAAATAAATGAGCAGTTAGCATTAGCAGAGAGCTAATCTCCTCATGATTCTCCATCTGTAACGCTTCAAATTTATTAAGCAACAGTCAAGTGCTGTACTGTACGTTGTCAGACTATTCAAATGAACACTGCATAATGTATCATAATCAAATAATAAAGTTATTGTCCTGGCACCGCACAACCACAAACTCAATATAAGTGAAACTAGCGACTAGCTTTAATATTCTGCCTTGCCAAAGGCTGAATACAATCACGCAATCATTTCACACGGCTATATTTAGACACATAAACAGAACGCAAAACATACTTTATGAAAAGCAGCTGCAGGAATTATGCATGAGAGGACTGAGACGTTTCGAGCCTTTTAGCTTCTCAGTCAAAGCTGATGTCGGGGCGCCTGTGTGATTCCTGCATATGAATGCTAGAGGCTAATCATGCTACATGAAATAACATGGAAGAAACCTTACTTCAAATTGCATGCAAATTGCTGTTCATTTACATACAATTACTGAGCGTCTGCCATTAACTCACGCTAACATGTTAAAGCAACATTTTATTCAAAGGAGCTGACTTGTTCAGTTTTGTTAAACGCGTATTTGATCCACAGAGACTGATTTTAAGATTTCATGCATTCATTTTTTTATTCAATCATTGGGGGGTGGGGGTCACTTTTGATCAAGGATTCACTATAGATCCCCCTGAAGGATGAATGAATAAGATATGCTTCATGATCATCCATTTATCGGTCCAAGAAGAAAATATAAATAATTTGAAATAATCAATAAGTAACTGAACTAAATATGCATTTGATTTAGTAAAGCTTGTATATATTACACAAACTACTGGGGGGGGGGACACAGTGCCTTATGGGCACACTGTAAACCAGGGATGTCAATCAAACTTGTGCCTCTGTGTGCAAACCTATTCTGGAAAAAGGACTTTTCCAAACAATTCAGCCTTGTAGTATTACCTGAATGTTCACTGGGGAAAAAGCATACATTTTGATAACACATTAAAATATGTCTACAAAATTATACAATATTTGATATTTGCATAGGATCACTATTGTTTTAATTAAATGTAAATTCATTGTGTGTTCATGTCAATGATTTCTTGAGGAAATAAGTTTCTACAAAGATGAACATGGTAAAAAAAAACATGCTGAGTTCCATACATTTCCTTTAAGTTGTCCCATCATAAACCAATCAAGTTAATAATTGCTTTAACAAATGTAAGTGGATGGAACATAAAATAATTAAGTCCCAAATTTGTTTTATTTTCAACTCATTTTAAATAAGTAGTCCGAACAAGAAGCAAAAATATTTTTTGAGCGTACATGTGCATAAAAATGTATAAATATAAACACCTATTCTCTTACATCAGAGATGGTCAAATTAGGGCCAAAGTTGGCCCATTGTAACCTTTGATTTGGACACCATTCTATCTGAGAAGAGAGTAAGAATGATAGAGAGGGATGGGGGGTGGGGGGGTTGTTGCTAAGCAAAAAAGCAAACTGAAACTAAATGTTTCAATTAAATGTAAACGAATTTGAGTTTTTAAAATGTACTGTACTTGTCAAATAGAGGACTATGCAGAAGACATCGGCAAGAAAATAATCAAGGCAAAAACTACATTAACTCCATTCTATTATAAATGAAATTGTTTTTGTGTTTACTGTAAAAAAATGTATTATAAAATGTAAACAAAAAATATACTGTATTAGTTAATATAAAGCAATGTTTTCTAGTTATTTTGAAATATTATTTTTTTTAAATATCTATATATAAAAAAAAAATAAAAAAATTTAAAATAAAATAAAAACGGAACCACCTTCGGCCCATTAGCCTCAAAGAAGTTTGGTTTTTGGCCCTTTATAAGAAAAGGTTTGGGGACCAATGCCTTACATGTTTTATCCAACAATCAGAAAAGTCATAATGAGCTCAAAGAAGCGGAATTTTCTTCCATTACGTGGATAGTTTGCCCCAAAAAACTTTACTTGCACACTATTTGCTTACCCTTTACTTGTTCTCAACCTAGTAAATGATGACAGAATTTAAATTTTTGTGTGAACTATCCCTTTAAGTCAATCAGTCTGTTTCCTTGGCCAGTGCATGTTGTAGGCATGAATAATTTGGAGAACATTCTCTGTCTTATTCTGTAAACATTGACGACTGACATTTTAAAATCTAAAGAATGGAGAAGAGAGCTGAGGTAAAATGACAAATTTAATCAAACGCAATATCAAGGTTTTAAAACTAGATAGCCATAACAGGGCTATAATCACATAGTTTTATTCAGTTTTGTATTTGGATATTTAGACATGATTGATTTTTGTCAGAGTTTCTAAAATATTGAATTTCTCGGTTTAACTAACAGGTAAGCAATCTCAATCAAAGCCTTTGATCCTATTATGCCTGAAAGGATATTTTTCAGGTTTTTTATCAAAGCCTTCACCTTATAATAAAGATCATAAAGGTTATGTTATCTTAAACTGAGTTGAAATTTTTGATTTTATTTTTTTCAAATATGCCACCTTAATAAATAAATAAAAAGAGCCTGAAAGATTTTTTATTTTAATGTCATTCAAACCTAAATGAAACAAAGTATTCCATGCTGTTGTTCTACTGATAGAAAAATCTCATGACATGTTTGACAGATCAGTAAAGTTACGGGGTCTCTTTGAAATATGTGGTTTGACATGACTTTCATTTATTTATTTTTAGAATAAGCTGGTATTACACTTGACATTCTTTCCAAGCCCTGCTTTTTGCAAGTTACATGGCACTTTTTAAGTAAAATGTCCAATGGGTGTCTAAAAGTGCATCCAGCTTCACCTTATAGAGAAACATTTGACTGTGGGAACATTTGATTACTTTGGTTGTAATATGCATTGCAACAGTTCAGGAATGAAATGTCAGGTACTTTAAGTGATGCTAAATGATCAATGGTCTAACATGTGTGAAAATAACGCACTAAACATAACCACAAACCAAAGTGAATGTTTTGATAACTGTAAACTGTAAATGCATGATAACTGCTATTCAAAAGAAACTATGATATTTTTAGCTTGCTTCAACAAACCCTTTAACATGAGTGTTCTGCAATACATCTGAAAATGTCTTACAGAAATGTCTATGATTTACAATCATAAAAAGTGTTTTGAGGTCACAATATAATATTTTGTCAAAATATTTTTCACATCAAAAATAAAAGCTTGTTTATATATGTGTTTATGTGTACTGTGCAAATATATACACATACACTACCTAGCAAATTTCTTGTCATCGATCCCAGTTGTAAAAGCAACAAATAATAAAATTGACTTCTATGGAAAAGTGGCAGAAGGTAGATTTTTCCGATGAATCATCTGTTGAACTGCATCCCAATCACCACTAAATACTGCAGAATACCTTTTGGAATCCCCAATGAACGCATGATTCTCAGTCAAGTTTGGTGAAGGAAAAATCATGGTTTGGGGTTACATTCAGTATAGGGGCGTGTGAGATCTGCAGAGTGGATGGCAACATCAACAGCTTGCAAACCACAGGAGAGGGCAAATTCTCTAGCAGGATGCACTTCTTCTCATACTTCAGCCTCCACATCAAAGTTCATGAAAGAAGAGAAGGTCAAGGTGCTCCAGAATTGACCAGCCCAGTCACCAAACATGAACGTTATTGAGCATGTCTGGGGTAAGATGAAGGAGGAGGCTTTGACGATAAATCCAAAAAAATCCTGATGAGCTCTGGGAGTCCATCAAGAATGCTTTGCCATTCCAGATGACGTTATTAATGAGTTATTTGAGTCATTGCAGAGATGTATGGATATAGTAGTCCGAGGTCATGGGAGTCCACTGCACCATGACTTTATATTCTGTACTGTACATTATTTCTGTTAAGTGACGAGACTTGTCCAAGCAAAGTCAGACCTTACTGTCCTAATGAAATAATAAACGCATAATCAGATGAAGGCATGATCATAATTTATTTTGGTAAAATAAGAATAATCTAAAGGCCCTGGCCTTATAAAAGCCGCATCTGAAACCAAATGATCAACTAGAAGTGATTACTTGTTGTTCCTAAAACTTAGATAGGTGGCAATAATAGTGAGGCAGTGTATCACACCCAGGGGTGTGCATATATATTGATACTTTAGTGTATGTACATATTTAAAAAAAAATTTATTTATATTTATACATGTAATATTTAAATCCTATAGAAACTATACATAAATATAAATATACATGTTAATATTTAGGTTTTTTTTTTGTATTCTATACACACACACACACACACACAATATTTTATACAGTGAGTACACATACAAAGTAAAACAAATTTTTATTTTGGATATGATTAATTATGATTAATCATTTGATGCACTAATAAATATACGTCTTAAAGGTGTTAGCATTGTTCTGTCTCTATTATTAATGCAACAAAACATTTTTAGAGACTTTAAAAAAATAAACATAAAAATTCCTGATGAGCCCAGGATACTAAACGTAGGCCTAAAGTCTTGCCTCATCAATAGTTGCTACCTGCACTTAATGTTTGATTAATTAGATTAATCTCTCAGCATATTAAGCAATTTGTTCTTAAAAATTGTATCGATTGACGGCCACACTGTTAACATTTACTGTTTTGCAGATAAATGGTTTAATAAAATGACCTCAACCTTTCCAATGCAATTATTGCTTTCCAGTCCTCACTTTTATTATCATGATTATTATTATTATAATAATACGTTACTTTATTTGACAAGCACATAGTAGCCGAGATTAATCTTATTTTGTGCATGGACACCACACAGTGCTTCGTGCCAAGCTGAAACAAATTCATTGGGAAAGAGAAACCTTTGAATGGAAAGCCCTGGAGGCTCTTTTCTTTATCTCATTCAAATGTACGGCACAAACGCGTCTCTAGGGATCCTGGCAGTCCTAAGGCTCAGAACACAACAACAGCGTTATCACAACATCTGTGGAGAGGGGCAGAGAGGGGAGACAGGAGCCATACTATTATGTGAAAGGGCACAGTAAACTCTTTAGGGCTTGTTTTGCATTTGCCACTGCGGTTTTCACTGTAAATTGGGATGTGACACACATGACCCCTGATTTGACCAAACGTGGTGATTTAATGATCCATTCACACATAGCAGGGATCTTGTCTTTCTTGTAGGCTTTCGCTATCTTGTGCAGCTCATAATAGCGCTGGAATGGTTTATCATACTCCATAAGCTTCATACGTTTAGCAGATGGGTTTCCAGATTGACTGAGGATTTGAAAGGGTTACTGATCTTAGACGAGCAAAATGCTGGGCTTTCGGTATATACAGTATGGATGGAAAGCAAAAGCCACAGCTCATATTGAGATGCTGGCTTGTAAGAGTAAGTATAATTTGAAGATGAATGAAAACTTATTGACTCAATCACAAAATCTAATAAGGGATGTTACAAAACTCTCAAATGCCTGACTGGAGTGCTTTACAGCATTTATATAACACCAGCAAAGACACGACTGTTATATGAATAACATAGATTGTTATATGAATATATATGAATTATATATAACAATTACTGGAATCAACAATTCCCTCACTAAGCAGGCAGTGTATTATCACTATAAAGGAACATGCTTTGCAATTAAATGGATTGAGCCCAAAAATTTAAACTGGTTGAGAAAATATAATAATCGTTATCATATATACATATACATACACACACACACACACACACAAAGACATGCTGTATGTATATACTGTAATTTTTGCAATTACATATATTTGTAGTAATGCTTTCAAAGAAAGAAAGAAAGAAAAAAGAAAGAGAGAGAGAGAAAATAAGATAACATGGACATAACATGGATGGACAGAAAGGAAAAAAATAAGAAAAAATAATATACAGAGAGATGGACAGACGGAAAGAATGAAAAAAATGAAAGAAAGAAGATAGAAAAAAGAAAACAAGACAAGAAAAGATAAAGAAAGAAAAACGAAAGAAAAGAAAAGAATAAACAGATGGACTGAAAGAAAAAAGAATAAGAGAAAGAAAGAAAGAAAACAGAAGAAAAGAAAGAAAATAAGGCATGGACGGACGGACGGACGGACGGAAGGAAGGAAGGAAGGAAGGAAGGAAGGAAGGAAGGAAAGAAAGAAAAAAAAAAGAAAGAAGAAAATAAGGCATGGATGGATAGACGGATGGACAGACGGACGGACGGACAGACGGACGGAAAAAAGGAAGGAAGAAAGAAAGAAAACGAAAGAAAGAAAGAAAAAGAAAGAAAGAAAGAAAGAAGCTTATGTAGACGCATAGATAATGTTCTATGAAATTATTCAGCTATACATTATTGTATGCAATGTTTATAATTTTGCTTATGTTTTAAGACTCTTGAAGATGTTTCTTCCTCATTATGCACCCTAGCAAATAAAAACCAGGCTTAAGACGAGCTTCTGGACAAACTGCTGCTTCTGATAAATTCTCTTTCAAATGTAACTTATGGCCAACCAGTACTGTACTTCCTCTTCCATTATACTTGCATTATTGATTTTGAGTCTGCTTTCTCTGCTGTGGTCCTGCATGAGCTGTTTGCTCTTCGTTTTACTCTGTTGTGATGTATTTTAATGTGCTTACTGTCTCAGGACTGGAATACATGCAAATTAGCTATCTGCATAACTCTGCTGCAACTCATGAATTGGTCACGGTGTCTATTAAACAAAATGATGAACAAAAAACTAAAACTACAATACAGCAAGGGATTCCGACACAGTTTATGTGTTTGTGATGGAGCATTCTGGGCCTTCCTCTGCTCATATTTCTGAAGTTATCCTGTTTGCCTTATTACGGATGCACAGCAAGTCTTTATGTAGGCCATTCTAAGGAAACTGTGCCATTTGTGCTAGGGAAATTCAGGGGTATTCTATAAATCATTTCATTTGAGTGGGTTACTGTTGTACTTTAAATTCATATTTTACCACCTTATGACCACAGACTGTAAGAGACCACCAGAGGCATGAATACAGCCCAGTATTCAAACTAGCATTACATACACTACCTGACAAAAGTCTTGTTGTCAATCACAGTCGTAGGGATTGACTTCTAGTTGATCATTTGGATGGCAGAAGGTAGATTTTACCAATGAATCATCTGTTGAACTGCATCCCAATCACCACAAATGCTGCAGAAGACCTTTTGGAACCCGCATGGACCCAAGATTCTCAAATAAATCTGTCAAGTTTGGTGAAGGAAAAATCATTGTTTGGGGATACATTCAGTATGGGGGCATGTGAGAGATGTGCAGAGTGGATGACAACATCAACAGCCTGAGGTATCAAGACATTTGTGCTGCCCATTACATCACAAACCACAGGAGAGGGCAAATTCTTCAGCAGGATAGCGTTACTCCTCATACTTCAGCCTTTACATCAAAGTTCCTGAAAGCAAAGAAGGTCAAGGTGCTCCAGGATTGACCAGCCCAGCCACCAGACATAAACATTATAGAGCATGCCCGGGGAAAGATGAAGGAGGAAGCATTGAAGATGAATCCAAAGAGTGTTGATAAACTCAGTCGCTTTCTTTGCCATTCCAGATGACTTTATTAAAAAGTTTTGAGTCATTGCAGAGGTATGCATGCAGTCGTCCAAGCTCATGGGAGTCATACACAATATATAATTCTTTTTCCACCGCACCATGATTTTATATTCTTTATAAATGTACATTATGTAAATTATTTCTGTTAAGTGACAAGACATTTGTCTAAGCAAAGACTAAGACCTTACTGTCCTAATTAAATAATTAAATATAAAAGACATAATTTACTAAAATAAAATATGATCATGCGTAATCTAGAGGCCTTTGCCTTTTCATATAAACTACTGCTAAAACCAAATGATCAACTAGAAGTCAAGTTATTATTTGTTGTTCCTAAAACTTGGATAGTGGACAAGACTTTTTTCAGGTCATGTATATTGTATGTACTCAAATATATTTGAATAATGAGCTTCTTAATGGCCAATTCTTGATTACTGAAGTCAAGGAAATCTATACAAATTCTACTTTTACATCTGCTCTAACTTTGGTGCTGTATAGGCAAGTCTGGAATTCGAATAAATAGTGTACGTCAGAAATAAATGACACTGAATTGTTAGAAAAATGCATTTTAGGCTCACTTTGTACACAATGGCAGAATACAATACAAAATACAATTAGACTTTACATAATCAATTTGATTTGAAAGCTGATTGGATTAAAGGCAGAACTGACTAACCGAGGCAGAATGACCCACCAACTTTTCTAGCATATGTTTTATGCAGCGGATGCCCTTTTAGCCACAACTCAGTATTAGGAAACACTTATACACTATCATATTTACATATGCACTCATACACCATGGCCAGTTTAGTTAATCTAATTCACCTACTGAATACCGCAGGTCTTTGAACTGTGGGGGAAACTGGAGCACCTGGAGGAAAGCCACTCCAACATGGGGAGAACATTCAAACACCACACAGAAATGCCAACTGGCCCAGCCGAGACTTGAACTAGTGATCTTGCCGTGAGACAAGCCACCGTGTCTCCCATCATTAATCATTTTACCTGTAATTAATTTATTTTGGTGGACAGTTCCTCAGGATCATCTGATGCTTCAGAAATATTTTCTTTTAAAACAAATCATCACCTTGGAATTATGAGGTTCTGTCTGCATGCATTCTAAATGATTTTCAGATATTTTGCTTCACAGATTTTGCATTCCATATAGCAAACAATATGTATGTAACAGTTCTCTTTCATACATTAACATGACAGACATCTCTAAATGGAGATCAAAATTCTCTTAAATTTACAAAATGCTTTAAAATAATAATAATAATAAAATTAAGACAGGGCAAATGCAGAGAGAACCTTCTAATTCTAAAAAGTCATTTTCAGCTTGGAATTATAAGGTTTTATCAAGCATTACTTAATTCAATCACACAAAAAAAAATGTGTTGTAACAATGTTTGCTTTCTATGACAATGTTGTTTATGACAATGAATATTTTTCATCCTGTTGTTCATTGTTGTTCATCCATTTGTTCTTTATCCAGTGCAGCTGTTATTTTATGTAATTAATATGGTAATATTTATTGAATTATATGCTTTATATGAGCAATTGAATTATATTTAAGTTTGTCCCATGAATTAAAGTATTTGCTTTTCAAGGCTTAACTTTGAATTTAAAGAAAATAGAAAATGTGCAAATGAGTTTAATAAACACTGAAAAATCTTCCACTCACTATACAGTATACACACAAATAAAAATATTTCACATTTAATATTTTAATAACTGTTTCTTTTTTAACAAATGTAAAATTTTACTTTTCATCTCAATGTAAAAAAAAAACGCTGCTAAATCATCACATTTACATACTACGTTTCAGTTTTCTCCTCAATTGTGTGGTCTGTATTTAGTCGACTCTGATTTTGTGTTTCTTTTTGGTCTTGTCAACAGAGCAGTGAAATGACAAAGAAAGTTGATCCTGATTGGTCCTTGTGCATGCATTAGAAATGCGGATTGGCTTTTAGAGCCAAGCTAGAGTTCGACTTTGTAGATAAAAACCTTTTTTGTTATTTAAATAAAAAGTCTTAAAATATAAACAACTTATAAAAAACAAAACATAATGTGAATAAGTTGCCATTTCATTATAATATGCGAATGTCTCAGTTTTAACAAATGTGGCATCACTGTGGTGCAGTGAATGGCATGATTGCCTCACAGCAAAAAGGTCGCTGGTTTGAGCCCCGGCTCGGTCAGTTGGCATTTCTGTGTGGTGTTTGCATGTTCTCCCCGTGTTCGTGTGGGTTTCCCCTGGGTGCTCTGGTGAATTGGGTAAGCTAATTTGTTCATAGTGTATTTGTGTGAATGAGATTTCTGTGCATGACCACATGTACCAATAAGCGAACAGGTGTGCAGAACTGTACTAGGATCAGCATTTCCACTCGGATAACATCAGACACATCACCTGCCACGAAACAAGGGGAAATACATTTCCAAAAAATGACACCTGTCATTTATACACACTCAACTTCTCTCCTCCTCTGTGTGTGTCTCTCTCACACACGCGCACACAAACACTCTGACAGTCACTTTCTCCTCAGATGAATTATAGATAGATCCAGGGACACCGCAATAATGCTTTTGTCACATCTATATAACATCTACCACTCTAACGATTTATCTGCTGTTATATACAGCCCCAGCTCAAAGGTTCCCACTTGACATTTATGTGGAGTGTTATGACTGCTCTGTGCAGAGGGACGTCTCAATAGCAGTGACAGTGACTGGAGAGCCAGAGAGCCGAGGGCCTGAGGCAGACAGATTTGCATGAGACCTTTCCCCGTGTCACTGAAAGATCATTCTGACTGCAAACTGTGCCAACAACCATGTGCGTCTGTCTGGGCTCATGTTTCGGGTGCTTAAACTACACTTACAAATGCATGCATATCATTCACTGACACACAACAAAACACATTCTCTCTTTTCAGAGCCATCTTAATATGCACTCAAAAAATGACATTTGCTGTTTGTTCAATCGACTTCCTTAAAGAGCCCCTATTATACATTAAAAAGGGTCATATTTTGGTTTTGGAGGTCTCCAACAACAGGCTGATATGCATGCAAGGTCAAAAAACACTTTCATTGTCTCATAATATGCATTTATACTTACCTAATTATCCCAGCGACTCCTACACGAATCGTTCAGCGATTCACTTGTTCCCAAATCCCTCCTTAGCACGATGCTTATCTACATTGATTGGGCCGACAACAGCCTGTTGCGATCAGTGTTCAGCGCAAGAGATGCGTGAGCATACCTTTCCTGCCAACACTCCTGTTTTTTCCCGGAAGTCTTTCGCATTTCAGACTAACATCACCCTCCCGATTTGTTATTTCTCCCGGAAAACTCCCGTAATTTCAACCATCACCCCTCCGGGTCATCAACGTTGGTATAGGATCTGAGCGCAGCGGTGGCCCGAAACACGCTTCACAGTAGTTACTTACATAGGCAGGCATGTGAGGGAGCCCAATGCAGGAGTTCATTAAAGCAGTGCAGTTAAACACCAGCATATTGCTCTATTCTATCACAGGACTGATCATGATGCGAAGATGACGATTACCGACAGATGAAGATTTGGCTGCAGGGAATAAAGGGTTAAAGTTCATTTTCACAACACCACCACAGCCTACCTGATGCTGTGTTTGTTCCTGTCATTTTTCTGATGATTGACACAATAACCTATGCTGCAGCACAGGATTCGCTGGCTGTTTGCTATTGAAGGAGCAGGAGAGACTATAGTACTTTGTCAGATTTTAACAGGGACTCAGTAACTTTTACAGTTCAAATGGACCCGTTTCTTCTTCCTACGGATCATAACATGCAAGTGTAATTAAAATTGTTGCCTCGTTTTGTGTAGTTTGAAAAATATGTATTTAATTGCGTTATAAGTTGTAAAATAGCACCACACCGCACGGTTTGTAATCACGGATCTATTATAGACCAGTGCTTGTACTGTATCTCTCAGGTTAAATCTTTATAAAGCTGTTCACATATCACATCCAAAACCACGTTAAAAACTAAACGCGTGCTGCTTCCTTTACCGATTTAAATGCATTTCTGAACTCGTAATCCTCTGCCATTTATCGTTGCTATGCCCATCATCAGCTGTTCCTCAAACACACGGTGTGGTCAATTTGCAAAATAGTTCAACTTTTGCCACTGTGTGGATACTGAATGTGTGTCGTTATTGGGCTTAGGTTTAAGAGTAGAGTAATATGCTGGTGTTTGACTGCATTGCTTTATTGCATTCCTGCATTCGGCTCTCACATACTTTCTGCTACTTCATACTGTAGCATTTTGTCCCTTTCTTGCGCTGAATGCTGTCGACCAATCATAACAGACTGTCATCAGTCCAATCAGTGCAGATTAGCTTTGTGCTAAGGAGGGGTTTGGGAACAAATGAATCACTGAATGAATCATATGGGAGTCGCTGGGACAATAAGGTAAAAGTAAATGCATATTATAAGACAATAAAAAGTGTCTTTTGTCCTTGCATGCTTATCAGCATGTTGTTGGAGACCCCCAGAAGCAAAATATGACCTTTAACACAAAATAGGGGCTCTTAAGACAACGAGTTGCTTAAAGTATGAACCTTACATTTGCATGGAACTTTATTTATTTAGCTTGACTGCAGTTTTCTTGGGAAATGCAAATGGAGTTTATAATTTATAACCCAACAAAATTCTTAATAAATATACCGCTCAGAAAGTGTGCTTATGCTATCTTTCTTTCAAATAAATGCTATTTGGTTTAATATTTTGTTAACTAATGTAACATTTCACGACCTTAATGCATTCGCAGCTTTGGCATCTTAATGCATTTTGCACTGCACTGTAAATCACGTCTTCCTGATATCACTTTTCAAACCACTAAACATGATCAAGTCCAGTTAGCAGCGGATAATTAAAAAACAGAAGCACTTACCGAAATCACACATTTTTGCCCTACTTTTGATTTTCAAGGAGGCTGGCGTTCTACCAGCGAAATGCATAATTCATAAAGTGCACCTGCTTTTTTGTCTCTCTCCATCTCTGTCTGTCTCCTCATCTGCCTGCAATATTTGTTTATATCACTGCCATGAAAATGTTTTACAGTCACCCTCCATCCATAGTGACAAACTGTTTTATTTGGAAGTTGTTTCATTTGAGGTCAGGTGGAACAACCTTCGGCTGTGCTGCATGCACAACACACTCACATGCACATACACACAATTTTGTTAGTAGTATTGTTGCATGCTTTTACAAGCGAGACTCCGGCATGTGGGTCACTGCGTTTGGATGAATTTACGTTTGAAATGGCTGACCTCAGATCATCTTTTCTTTGATGCGAAGCATTGACTTGTACATAATGAAACATCCTTCCCTGTCATAACAGGTGATTATCAAATAGTTATTGGTCCAAAATAAACGCAAAAAACTAAATCAACATTAAACTTTACTGATCCTATAATATAATGCATGACATGGTGACTCAGTAGTTAGTACTGTTGCTTCACAGAAAGAAGGTCGCTAATTTGAGTCCCGGCTAAAGACTTGCGCTATAGGTGAATTGGGTAAGCTAAATTGCCCAAAGTGTATACTGTATGTGTGTATAAATAAGTGTGTATAGGTGTTTCCTTATACTGGTTTGCAGTTGGAAGGACATCCACTCTGTAATATGCTGGAATAGTGGAATAGTCGGTGGTTCATTCCACTGTGGCGACATTTAACGGGCACCTTTGATGAAAAATCTACTTTTAAAGCTGTTTGGACAGTCATATGTGTAGTTATAGTGTATAGACGGTCATTTTGGGGTGGTATAAACACACCCAGTCCTTTTTTTTTCAATTTAACAGCATAAAAACGGTGGACCAATTGGAGCGGTTTTGAGATCGACCGCAACTTGACGTAGGAGTGCAGCCCCCCCGCCCACCGAATTGATTGACAGCTGCGTATTAACAGGTCTCCGTAGTAACATGTATAATCACATCAAGAAGACAGGACGTGCGCAAAGCAACCGGGAATAAAAGGTCTGTTCAGTTCGCGAAGGTCCTCAATCATAATCAAATGTGATCAAGAGTGAGTTTCACAAGTTTAACACGTTTAAAACAGTGCATGTTTGTAATGAACTACAGCCATTTACTTCAGCTTTACTTCATCACCACAGCCGCGTGTCAGCAAAAAAGACACTTCAATCTCGGTTTGTTGACATTAAATCAGGTTTATTGTGTACATTAACATAACAGATATCCATACAGCAGTGGAGATTAACCCGTATCCTTTTACATTTGTTTGCAAAAGCGCGCGCTGTCTGTGTGCGCGCGTGTACGTGCGTGAACGAACTCAATAACTGCATTGTGCGTGACACATCGTTGCAACTCCTTAACAAACACATTAAACAGTCTGGTAAAGTTCTTACTGTTGTATTTCTCAAACGTTGTGAGATCTGCTTCCCTTACATATGTTCCTGTTGTGACTGTGTGTCTGACGCAGCTGAGGGCAGAGATTGAGGCACGCTGACGGGAACGGTGGGCGGGGAGAACTATTCTTAAAGGGCCAGTGCAAAAAACAGGAAAAAGTTGTTTAGAGCTATAATGGAAGAGCTTTAGAGAGCTATAATTAATAATCTGATGGGTATTTTGAGCTGAAACGTTACAGACAAATTCTGCTGACACAAAAGACTTATATTAAATATAAAAAAAGGGGTCATGTATGTGCCCTTTAAAATAGAGGCTAAGGGGCGTACTCACACTATGCTATATCCAAACCATGCCCAGGCTCTTTTCCCAGATCGTTTGAGAAGTGCGAGTGCTCTGAATTGGGCTCAGGCACGGTTTAGTTGGCCAGCCCTGATCCGGTTGGAAGAGGTGTGAGAGCAAAGCATGCCTGAGCCCGAAACTGAAGACGAGATGTGACTTTTGGGGACTGTTTCATATGGATTTATTAATCATTCTTACTGTTTAATGAACGCAAACTGTCGTAGATTATTAAAGACGCAAACCCCTCTCTGCACGACAGCTGCACCTTCAGCAAACCTGCTAATTCCTGGAGCACAAGGACTTTATGATTGTTTGAGCGTCAAAAGTGGCTGATCTGTTCGGCGAAATATTTGACTGCGTCACTGCATCCCAAACGACTAAAACAATATAAGGATATAAAGAAATGCCCACAGGGCTGAGCGAGAGTACTGCTCTCAAACTGAACAGCACATCGATGACGTAAGCATGCCCAGGACTGAATGTAATGTTAGTGGGGGCTATCGTGGGAGACGGAATAGGCGATAAGCGTGCTTCGGCCCGGTTCAAAACAACTGCACATAGTGCGAATACGCCCTAAGCCAAAGGAAAATGAATGAATGAACATAACATAACATAACATAACATAACATAACATAACATAACATAACATAACAACATAACATAACATAACACAACATAACATAACATAACATAACATAACATAACATAATATAAATTTATTAGCAGCATATAATACAAGCATTAAGTGTCAAAACATGATTCAAAGATCATTCTAATAAGATGATATTTTTTTATTATTAAAAACGCTGCGCTGCTTAATATTCTTATGGGCAACATTATCAAATGATCCTGAAAAATGTGTAAATACACTAATTTATGTTTTTATCGATTTAGAATTATTAATGTGTTACATTACAGATATCTTTATGTGACTTGAGGTTTATTTAATGCAACCTTGCTAAATAAAAGTATTTTAAGTAGTATAATATGATGTTTTAATTTTTGTCCTTCTACCACCTGACATTGAAATATGTCAAATCTACCATGGTAAAATGTGTTGCAAAAACCGTTTCATGGTGAATTTAAATAGCTCGCCTCCAGGCCAGCCTGCTGTCTGCTGCAGCACCCGCCACATTTAAACTTTCAAAATGTCAAACTCCAGAAAAATGAGAACAAACCATCAAAGAGAAAGCTAAAATGCAGAGAAGAAATAGATTGAAAGGCTAAATTGCCCAAAATCACTCTTTCCATCGGCACTGAATAAATCAAGATGAAAGCAAGGACTGCTTGGTGAAAAAATAGACTAAACCAAAAAATAAGTATATTATAGTGTTAAATTGTATTAATAAGTGTTAAGTTTGACAAATATAAATGGGAAAGTATCTTTAATAATTCTGCTCATATTTTATGGATAATAATGATTGAACATCAATTAATTCCTTGGAAACTACTTGGATTGTAGTATCTACCTAGCAATTAGAGATGAAACAGAATGAAAATTTCATATCAGGATAATAGTGATCAGTATTATCACAGTTCTATCAAATTGTCACAAACGTCACACACACACTCACACGTACCACCAAGTGTTGTATCTGAAAATGTGATTATGCAATTTTTGGACAAACAACAAACATGTATGCATTTTAGATTTGTTTACTAGTTGCTTATAATAGCATAAAGCTGCTCTATAAAACATATCTAATTGTGATATTTCTGACCAATATTTCAATTTAATTTTGACTGATTGATTTCAATATCAATAAATCTAATACTACTTACTTTAACTGTACGCACATTTAATATACACGTTATAATATACGTTATATACATATGTTGTTCTAGTGGTTGTAAGAAGTTGACAATACACTAGGCTGCTTTAAATAGTTCATTGCTTTGATGTAAAAAGTGTTCGCAGTGTCTGGAGTGTGGTTAGGTGGTTGTTAGGTAGTGTTCATGATGTATACAGTGTATACACAATTCCTGACAAACCACTTGTCGTTGATCCCAGTTGTAAGAGCAACAAAAAATAACTCTATAGTAACTTCTAGTTGATCATTTGGAAAAGTGGCAGAAGATAGATTTTTTTCCCAGTTAATCATCTGTTGAACTGCATCCCAATCATCACAAATTCTGCAGGAGTCCCATTGGAACCCACTTGGACCTAAAATTGTCACAGAAATCAGTCAAGTTTGGTGAAAAAAAAAATTATGGTTTGGGGATACATTCAGTATGGGGGTATGCGAAAGATCTACAGAGAGGATGGCAACATCAACAGCCTGAGGTATCAAGACATTTGTGCTGCCCATTACATTACAAACCACAGAAGAGGGAAGATTCTTCAGCAGGATAGCGTTCCTTCTCATACTTCAGCCTCCACATAAAAATTCCTGAAAGCAAAAAGCTCAAGGTGCTTCTGGATTGGCCAGCCCAGTCACCAAACATGAACATTATTGAGCATGTCTGGTAAGATGAAGGAGGAAGCATTGAAGATGAATCCAAAGAATCTTGATGAACCCTGGGAGTCCTACAAGAACGTTTTTCTATTTCAGATGACTTTATTAATAAGTTATTTGAGTCATTGCAGAGAGGTATGGATGCAGTCGTCCAAGCTCATGGGAGTCATACACAATATTAATTCCTTTCCCACTGCACCATGACTTTATATTCTATACTGTACATTATTTCTGTTAAGTGACAAGACTTTTGTCTGAGCAATGTCAGACCTTACTGTCCTAATGAAATAATTTACTGTCCTAAAAAAATAAAAATAAAAATAAAAATAAATATATCAGATTTAATTTTTGTAAAATATGTGTAATCTAGAGGCCTTTCCTTTCATATAAGCCATTTCTGAGACCAAGTGATCAACTATTAGTTATTATTGGTTGTTCCTAAAACTTGGATAGGTGACAAGACTTTTAAATGCAGAATTTCTTGATTAGCTCATCACAATGTTACATGCCTTACTGTACATAGAGTTTTCAAAATCACAATAATTCAATATTTAAATGCTTAAATGGTAATGTCAAAAAATACACAGACGTTTACACTGCTAAAATTGACAACACTATTTAAAACAATGTGTTTTCCAGTTATGCATGGATACATATGCAGAAAGTTTGAATAACTTCAATTCAATATGGAAAGACGGCAAATGTAATACATTTTCATGTAAACAAAAGAAACAGATATGGAGAGAGAAAGAGCAGGTGAATGAGTGCACTGCAACGTGTCTCAAGCCAGAGTGAAATTGTCTGGTTTTGGATTTGTAGACAGGGCCTGGATTCATGACGGTCTGATCTGTATTCACCTCAGAGGGAGTGTTAGTCTCCTTGCTGCAGTAGGCAACTGCTCTGGGGTCAGTGAGATCACTCAATCCCTTCCACCGCTGCATAACAAAACCCTGTTGTGTGGGATCCTTGTGTCGGAACGAGATCTAATTTTTTACAGCTCCAGGCCTGTCTTAATTTGAGCAGTACTGTGAAGCGCTGCTGTAAGGAGTCAAGCGCACTTGTTACGAACACCCGATTGAATTTTATTCACAAGTTCAGCTGTCATTTCAGAGTCATTAGAGGTTTTATACACTTCATTCTGATTGTCATTGCAGGACTCTCTCACTTTAATAAGCTTGCCTAGAGCCTTGACAGACAGAGCTGTTTGTCAGTGTAGCTCTAATGAAGCGTGCGGTTCAAACCCTGTGTGAATAGAAGTCACTCGGGGTGCCTGAGTGTAATGTAACTCTTTCTTTATATCTGTATGTATGGCCAGTCAAATGATATCTCAAATTGCGCGACTTATTGAGAGCTGAGCTAGTCTCCTTCAAAGAGATTTTCCACTAGCAGAAGACATGTCTAGGAAATATAACCACTTCTAAACAATTTAGAACACCCTGACAAGTGATCAGAATACTCTAGCAACCACTTATAACACCATAGCAACATATTAAAACAATCTGGCAACACCTTGACAACCACTTAGAACACCCTATCAGCCACTTAGAACACCCATTTTTGTACTATGCTATTTATAACAACCTAGCAACAACCTGACAACCACTCATAAATACTAGGAAATATAACCGTTTATAAACAATTTCGAACATCCTGGCAACCCCTAACAACCCCTTATAACACCATGACATAATTTTAAAATGATTTATAACAATCTGGCAACACCTTGGTAACTACTTAGAACAGCCTAGAAACCACTTAGAACGCCCGGATAAGACTCTGTCAACCATTTCAAACTATTTATAACAATCTAGCAACAACCACTCATAAACATTAGGAAATATATCCATTTCTAAACTATTTAGAACATCCTAGCAACCGAACAGAACACTCTAGCAACCACTTATAACACAATGACATCATTTTAAAATGATTTATAACAATTTGTCAACACCTTGGCAACCACTTAGAACAGCCTAGTAACCCCTTTGAACACACGGTTAAGACTCTGTCAACCATTTCAAACTATTTATAACAACCCAGCAACAACCTGACAACCACTCATAAATACTAGGAAATATAACCATTTCTAAACTATTTAGAGCATCCTGGCAACTGATCAGAACACTCTAGCAACCACTTATAACGCTATATGAATATTTAAAAATGATTTTAAACAATCTGGCAACCACTTAGAACACCCGGATTAGACGTTGTCAACCATTTCAAACTATTTATAACAACCTAGCAACAACTGGACAACCACTAAGACTACCAATCAATTGACAACTTCTCCGAACACCATAGTAACACCCTAGCAACCAACACCCAGAAAAAAAAAGATTTGTAACAACCTTGCAATTCCGTCAACCACATACACAAACACACTTAGAGGAACAACTAGTAACAACTTAGAAACTCCCAGTAACACCCTAGCAACCACTTATAGTACAACAACCTAGGACCAAACACCTTTAAAACACCTGACAATCACACAGAACACTCTAGGAACCACTTAAAACATGTAAACAAGTAAATAAGTAAATGAATAAGTAAATAAATAAGTAAATGAATAAGCAAATAAGTAATTAAATAAGTAAATAAGTATATAAATAGGAAAGTAAATTTGTAAATTAAGTAAATAAGTAAATGAATAAGTATATAAGTAATTAAATAAGTAAATAAGTAAATAAAGTAAATAAGTAAATAAGTAAATAATTAAGTAAATAAGTACATGAATAAGTACATAAGTAAATAAGTAAATATGTAAATGAATAAGTAAATAAAGTAAATAAGTAATTAAGTAAATAAGTAAATTAAGTAAATAAGTAATTAAGTAAATGAATAAGTAAATTAATGCGTAAATAAATGAGTAAATAAGTAAATAATGTAAGTAAATTAATAAATACGTAAATAAACTAAATAAGTAATTAAGTAATTAATTAAGTAAATTAATAAGCAAGTTAAGTAAAGTAAACAAGTAAATAAATAAATGAATAAATAAGTAAAAAGGAAATTAAGTAAATAAGTAAACAAAATAAGTAAATACGTAAATAAATAAGTAAATAAGTAAATAAATAAATAAATAAGTAAATAATAATATATATACTCTAGCAACCACTTACAACATCCAGGTTATACCAGTCAAACATTTCAAGATACCAATAACACTTTGGCAACCACACACACAGCAATCCCATCTACCTACCTACATACCCATGCACATACATATACACACACACACATACTGTATATACATACACCCTGGAAACACCCTTACAACTCACTGGAAACAATTACGAAATCCCTAGAACAAGCTGACACCTAAAACACCAGCAATAGCTTTTTAACGCAAACTAGCAACACCTTGTCAACACCCTAACAACCATGTAGAAATATTTATAACAACCTAGCAATACATTAGAAGCGAATGATTTGGAACCATATGTCTTCTATTTAGCATTTAAGCATCAAATGTTAATGCAGTTTATATTAAGTTAAGAAACGACTCTTTTAAATGTACAAATATTCCATGTGGTCTCTCAATTACTCCGTTCATGAAACTGCATGCATAATTGCACAGATCGTTTAAAAAGTGCTGATAAAGATTGCTTTAGATGAATTATAGCACATCTCACCACAGGACGCTACTGCCAGTGAGACAACACGCCACGTTTATTACTCGTATGTGAATGCTGCGGATATATTTATACACTCATACGTATATGAATCCAGGTCTGTGTGCGCGCAGGCTTTGAGAGACAGGCAAAAACAGGAAAGACAGGATTATTAATGAAACTGATTCCATCGCTCCAGGGGTGAGCATATGTTATGATAAATAAATAAAATGAAATGAGCTAAATAAATAATGTTGATTGGGGAGATGTCCAGAGAGAGAGAGAGAGAGAGAGAGAGAGAGAGAGAGAGAGAGAGAACAAAAAGAAAGTTCTCCTATAGGCTGATGAGAGCTTTCTGAAGACTGGTGTCCCTCAAGGCTGTAGTATTAGCCCCCTGTGTGCTGTCATTAGGAGTGATTAGACCTCAGAAAACCACCATAAAAAAAAACGCAGAAAAGAACCAATAAAGTCTGATGATATGAGACTAATTGTGGAGAAGACTTCAAAGGGTAATGCGATTCCAGACAGAGTAAAACATAAGAAAAAAAAGCTGCAGACTCTCTTTAACGTTGCCGTTTTTTTTACATCAGCTTTTCAACAATGCATTTACATGTCTTCTTCATTTACTTTTGTTTACTAGAAAGTAGAGACTTTGAATTCGCAAAGAGCAATTAAATATTTTAGAGCTGAAAAAAGTAGAAAACTTATGATGTGCTTTAGAAACTTCCAATATTATAAAAGGTTTTCATGTTGCGAGACGCTATGTTCCTAACACATCAAGCTGCCTAACAGATAGAGAGCATATCAGAAATAGCTACACAAGAGACTCAAATCTTAATGCGTTCCAGTGCAGTTTGAATTAGAATTTTGCCAACTTGTGACATTTATTATTTATATAATATTGTAATATTTATTTTGCATCAGGTTTTTTTCAGTAATTTGAATTGTAATTATAAATTTAATTCCTTTTATTAATAAACAGAGAAAAACTTTGCTTTAATTTCGCAGGTTGCCAGATTGACGACACTAACAGGAGCAAGCCTGACTGTTGAGTCTAAAGGCTGATTTAAGGCTGATTTAAATTGTGTTCTAGATAAAAGCAACAGCAAGCGATAGAAGAAATATTTTCATATTAAAAGGAGTTTGTTCACAAAGAGCAATTAAATGTTTTAGAGCTGAAAAAAGTAGAAAAAAAACTTAAGATGTGCTTTAGAAACTTCCAAAAATATAAAAAAGGTTATGATTGTGAGACGCTCTGTTCCAAACACTACAAGCTGCCTTACAGATATGAGGTTTAATAAAATAGAGCATATCAGAAATAGCTACACAAGAGGCTCAAATCTTAATGTGTTTCAGTGCAGCTTGAATTACTAGAATTTTGCCAACTTGTGACATTTATTATTTATATAATATTGTAATATTTATTTTGCATCAGCTTTTTTCAGTTAATTGTAATAAGTTTAATTCCTTTTATTAATAAACGGAGAAAAACTTTCCCTAAATTTCGCAGGTTGCCAGATTGACGACACTAACAGGAGCAAGCCTGACTGCTGAGCCTAAAGGCTGATTTGAATCGTGTTCTAGATAAAACCAACAGCAAGCGATAGAAGAAATATTTGCATATTAAAAGGAGTTTTTGTTCTAACCAACACCTGAAATGTATATTGTAGAAACGGCTTCTATTTCTTTCAGGTGACAACAAAAAACTGACAATGATTACTTCAGGTACACCTCGTGTGCTTTATTCAGTGTTAAATGATACTAATGTGAGTTTGAATGCCATTTTACATGACATTTATTGCCATACTACTGAAAGCAGCAGCAGATGGTTCACCTAAGATCTTGAAAATATACTGTTTGAGAACTTTAAAACTGATTCTGTGCAAGTCAACACATATCAGTGATTTAGCATCTATATGTTAAAGAGGATTATATGTATTAATTAGATTATGAAGCTTACCATTTCATTGGAGTGCACTATTCCGTGCTTCTGAATGACTGTATTTAAATGTATTTTGTGTTTGGTGCAAACAGCCAAATTGCTTATCACTGCAAATCTCCTCATGTAACATGTTGCTAGGACACTATGTAATCTGCTCACCTAATGTTCACGTTCATAATATTTATATTATTTTCTAGTTAAATAACCACCTAATGTGAGACTCTGAATTTGCATCTCATTTCGGAGGCTGCTACTGTCCACCGGAGGTCACATTTCAGTCACGGATGAATACTTTCCTGACTGAATGAATCATATAAGCTGTTTTCCACCAAGGCAACCCAGAGGGCTGAAATATAATTGGCTAAACTGGCACTAGGCGGGTTAAATGACCAAAACAAAGACAGACGCTGTGGCATGAAATGTGTATTTTCAAAGCTGAATATCTGACTACTGCACTGTCTTTCAGATAAACAAGAATGTTCACTTGGCATGTATCTTAAATATCTGCAGACATATCTTTTTTTTTTTTAATGCTTTCAATAGTCAACAACTTCCATACAGCACCTTTAATTTAAGTATTTCTAATTAAGGCAAGTTTAAATTCATAAGATAATAAAATTTTATTTTAACTATTTAAATCTATGAAAAATGTTTAAGAAAAGTAAGTTTAGTTAACATACAAACAATAACAATAATAATAATAATAATAAATAATAATAAAAACAACAACAATAATAATAATAATAATAATAATAATAATAATAATAATAATAAACAACAACAACAATAAAATAATAATAATAATAACAATAATAATAATAATAATAATAATAATAATAACAACAATAATAATAATAATAATAATAATAATAATAATAATAATAATAAATTAATATTAACAACAACAAAAATAATATTAACAACAATAAAATAATAATAACATTAATAAACAATAATAATCAACAATAATAACAACAACAACAAAATAATAATTAATATACTGCCAAATTAATTTGTCTTTTGTGCTAAGGCCATTTTCACTTGCCTTTTTTAACATTGTGCATTATTGTGATCTTCGTTTCAATGTTATTCCTTGATGCACACATATTTAATTTTAGTTAACACTAAGTGATTCTAATAAGCACATAAAAAGCACAAGAATATGAAAATGTTTTACAGTGAATGTTTTTATATCAATGTTTCCAAATTTTACTTAAATATCTAATTTCATCATTGACTGTTTAATTCTTTAGGATAATCAAAAACTTAAATTAAGCCATGTTTAGCAATATTTGGCTGAATAATTCCTTTTAAAAGCTCTCTAAGATGGTCACCAGGTTTTGGAACGGAGTGATAAACCAGTACAGTGAAAAACGACACACAACTAGTCCAAGGTGCAAAAGCAGATTCTGCTGCTCTCTGCGTCCGGTGAATAATTGATATCCCATGCACTCTTGCTGAGAAAGGAATAAGATGTAGCAGCATTCAAATAACTTTGAGATAAAAGAAAAATTGATTAAAAAAAGATAAGTAAAATTAAAGAGAGGAGACGGAAGCCCTGGGGAACACACTTAGCATATAAATGAAGGAGAGAAAGGGAAACTTCTCTAGCATGTGCATCCTCGCGCCTCGCTATGTGACCAGCAGTCATTCTTCACTTATCACCAGCAGACACATTCACATCAAACACCTAATCATCACTCTTATCTACATACATATATTCTCTATTTTCTTTTCTTATCTACCAGATTCTCTTTTCTGCTGCTTGAATGAGGTTTATGAAAGTTATGGTGTAAAATCATGCACAGAGTCAGCTAGCACGTGTCAGTGTTCAGTCCTTATTGTAAATGGCTAAGAATTATTTCATTATTTATAACATTTCTATGTAAGTTTTTGTCCCAAAATGATTTTGGGATGGTCATGTGGTGTGTGCAGAATAAGTAGTTGGTCACTTTTCACTAGTAATTTGCAAATTATGGCATGATTTTAATAAGCTATTTTTTAAAAATTGCATATAACACATTAAGTGTCATAGTTTGAAGTAAAATGGACTAGGACCTCAATACATTACAGATATGCTCACTGAATACAAACCTAATAGATCACTCAGATCTTTAGGATCATATAAACTAGAAATTTATATGTTCAGTATAATAGTTCAGTCAAAGCAGGGTGAATCGGCTTTCAGCTATTACGCCCCTCGCTGCTGGAATCAGCTTCCAGAAATGATCAGATGTGCTCCAACATTAGGCACATTCAAATCAAGACTGAAAACACATGTTTAGCTGTGCCTTTACTGAATTAGCACTGTGCTACCTCCAACAGATCGCACTATTGTGTCTCTTTTTCATTCTTTTATAACTTGTCCTAACTCATTTTAATCTGTTTTTATTTTCTTATACTTCAATTTTATTTCTGTTTATGTAAAGCACTTTGAATTGCCACTGTGTATGAAAAGTGCTATATAAATAAACTTGCAAAAAATAAATAAATAATGAAATAATGAAATGCTATTTTCTTGTCAAAGGCATGTTAATAATCCTTATTAATAATCTTTGGGTCATATTAACAATATAGAAAAGCTGCACGAGACTCGAAAAAAATGACATTGTGATATTTTTCTACGATATTTATTGCGATATTGAGTATAATTTTACCAGATTAAATTATTGGCTCTATTATACTATAAAAATCATAATTTTACATTTATTAGGATGATTTCGCTGGGGAATGCGTCTGCAAAAAATATATATTCAGGCAAAAATGTAATAATCAAATGTACAATAACACTTCATATATATATATGTATGTATGTATGTATGTATGTATGTATTTACACACACACACACACACAAACACTTAGCTCTTTTACACTTAAGTGGTTGACTTTCGTCATTAGATCTTCAAGAAAGTAATAAATCTATTTTAAAATGATTCATTTTCTATTTTGCTTTGTTCCTGATTTATCTGGGGAACGACCACAGTGGAATGAACCGCCAACTGATCCGGCATATGTTTTACACATCAGATGCCCTTTTAGCCGTAAATCAGTACTGGAAAACACTTATACACTCTCTCACACACACTAATACGCTATGGTCAATTTAAGTTATTCAATTCACCTATAGCGCATGTCTTTGGACTGTGGGGGAAACCAGAGCACCCAGAGGAAACCCACTTGAACACAGGGAGAACATGCAAACTCCACAAAGAAATGCCAACTGATCCAGCCGCTACTCAAGCAATCTTCTTGCTGTGAGGCAACAGTGTTAACCACTGAGCCATCATGCCACTCATGGTCAGAATGCATTTTAATTAAAGGTATAAATATATGCTGAAATTGAATATACACTGTAAAAACAAACATTCTTAAACTTCTAAATAAATAGATTACTGTATTTTTTTTTCACAAGAAAACAGCACTTCAAATTTTCACTTTTAATTTAATGTCTTATATTGCATTTATTTATTTTAATTCAACTAAAAGTGCAAAGATAAAAAAAACATCCTTTTGTAGATCATTATCATATAAATCTTCTCTTTGTTCAAAATTCATAAATGTTTTTTTTTTTTTAAAGCATAAGTTAATGTTACCCCGCCAGTCCAACACCACCAACCCGCTCTGAGCTGGAAACGAACTGGCGACTTTCCACATTGGAGTTGGTTGCTCTACCATGGATGCTAAAGACCATGGCCTCGAGCATCTGTCGCTAGAGCACTTTTAGAGGTCAGAGGAGTGAGGTTTACCAGCATAGCACTTCACTAGCTGGCCTCTGCTACATAACAAATATAATTATTATTATTTTTTTATATTTACCAAACTGCTATTGATTGTCAGTACTAGACAGCTTCTTTGTTATCTTCTAAAGACATCAACTGTACATCCTTGGAGAAGTCAGTCTTCTCAAAGACTTTAGATTTGTTTTTAAGCAAGCTAAACTCTGAACAGATGCTTCTACAACAACACACAAATGAGTCTTTGTGCAGCAGTTGTTTTTGAGTTCCTCGTTAAGCATAAGTAATGTTCACCTTGTTCACAGCGACCATGCTAGTTCATTGTTCAGCACTGAATTGGCACGTCAGATGATCCCAGCATACAATCGGCTGCCAATGACATTCGCCAAGACTTCAGCTCTCATCAGCTCTGCTTCCAACTGCCAAGACTGCAGAACACAAGGAGCTCAGATCGGGGAAAGGAAAACCGCGGAGAATGATCCCGTTGAAGCCCACACAAACACAGCCCAACACTCCGTCTGATTGAGGGAATACAGTAGATCATGTAAGGGGTCAGTGCTGAGATCAGACGAACAGATTTTGAGCTTAATATTGAGGAGGTTTCATCATTTTCTTATCAAAAGCTTTCTTGTATAACAAATTCTTTCTTTTTTTAGTGTTGTACAAGTATTGTGGTTTCTATTTTGGAAAAAAATGAAGCAGCAATGAGCTTGTTTATATATTTAGGTTAAAACCTGTTACCCAGCACTCACTTTTGGGAATTTACACCCATCCAAGTTTAAATAGTAACAGTTCCTGACGACTCCAGTAAGCTACAAACACAAATTAGGTATCATTGGAAAGAAGACACTTTGAGCTTTACTGTGGTAAAAGGGGAAGTTACATGCTCAAAAACATAAAAAGTTATTCATTATGAAGTTTTGAGAAAAAAATTTACATTGTGTTCAATATTTGTTTTTCCATATACAAACACAGGAAAACATTAATATAATGTCCTAGAAAAAATATGACTTGAAAGCCAAGTGTCTTATGAGTCTATATTTCAAATTTGATGAAGATAGCATGCAAAATAAGATTTCTGTAAAAAGTTTTCTGAGATTATCGGTGTCCTTCTTTCCCTCACAAAAACTAATCCTAACAAGTACTGTTAACTTAATCCATTTGTGCAAACAAAGCAATTTGAGCACAGTAAATGCCAATAAATGGAGAACTCAAACCAACTGAGTACTGTAAAACTAAATCGGTTTCCTCAAACGGCTTGAGTTGCCTATTACTACAAACCATTACTACAATCCAAAAAAAAAAAAAAAAAACTAATCTATTCAAGTATTGTTTTAAGTGCATTTAAGTTGAAGTAACGAGGTATCTATTTAAACACTACCTTCAACACAGAGTTCAAAACTCTTTTCAAATGAGTAGAATTAACTTTCAGTATATTGAGTTAAATACATTCATTTCATTTGATAGTTGACTGTTGGGTTTTACAGTGTGTGTGTGTGTGTAGGTGTGTGTGTGTGTGTGTGTGTGTGTGTGTATAAAGATTTAGCCAAACACTGATGATTACCATACAATTGTGGCACTTTAAAGACTTATACATTTAGAATGCATTTAGCGGTTTACTTGTATGTGTAAAATTATTTAATCCTAATTCACCTAAATTATTGGAAACATTAAAAGCGCTTTACTACCATTTAATGTTTTCTATGCATATTAAAAAAAAATTTAATGGACATTAACATTATCTTTGACTCATACGAAATAAGAAAATATAAGATCAGACAAATTAATAAAATAAGAGAAACTGATTACTCATGATCCATTTTTTGTACCGTCATTTACAACCAAAACAACATATACTTTCAAACTACGAAAAAAAGTCAGTAAGCTGCAGATTCAGTTTTCATCCTCAGAAGCTGACAGAGCAGAAATCAAGCCCACATAACACAAATTGAAGGTGCAAATAAATGTAAATAAAAACGTACAATCTACGATCATTTTGTGCTTGAATATACATCCAGACAGCTAATAATGAACACTACAATGTAATCACTTCAAAAATGTCATTTAAAACATTTAATCCTTGAAATTCAGAAAAAATATCAGAATTTTTAAATGTTCATTCATTCATTCATTCATTCATTCGGCTTAGTCCCTTCATCCATCAGGGATCGCCACAGTGGAATGAACCACCAACTTATACAGCATATGTTTTACACAGTAGATGCCCTTCCAGCTGCAACCCGGTACTGGGAAACACCCATACACTCTCACAACCACAAACTACAGTCAATTTAATTTATTAAATGTACCTATAGCGCATGTCTTTGGTCTTTTGCACCCGGAAGAAAACATATGCCAATACAAGGAGAACATGCAAACTCCACACAGAAACACCAACTGATCCACCTGGGGCTCAAACCAGGGACCTTCTTGCTGTGAGGCAACGGTACTAACCCCTTTTAAAAGTTGTACAGGGAAAAAAACTGCATACATTGAATAATCTACCAGTGCTCAAAAAAAATCTCTTGACATTTGTCGCTCGTGGTCATGGGCATAACCAAATTCAGAAATTCCCTTTTTTCCCCATCCGCCAAGACCGATTCAAGTGAAGGCTCAAGGGCTCAAGATCTGCACATCATGCCACAGTTTTTTCACATTCAGGCTCCCCAACCCTGAACCTGCATCTTGGAAAACTCAAGAGACGGCTTGTTGAGGAAAGCCAGAAACAAACAATAACAACCAGAGGCTGATGAATGGGTCTTGGCATAGGAGCTGGGATCGAAGCGATTGATCCGAACCCGGCTATCTCAGCGGCGCTTTTACCCTCTGTCAAACCCTTGCTAGAGGGAGATGGATTTTGTCAGGCAGAGCAGTGGATTAATGGTGGCGGGGTGACAGCTGGGTCCGCCACTGTGACCATCCCCTTGGGCAGGTGCGTTTGGGCAAGTGTGCTGATGTATCGACAGCTTTTTTCGGGAGGTAGATGCTTTCTGTGACTTTATTGTGAGCGCTGACAGATCCCAGACCTGTAGATGGGGATGGTCCTTGGCAGAGATCTTGTGTGGGCAGGTCAAGGTGACCAGACAAGAGCTTACGCAATCATTGACTTAATGTCATACGGTCATACTTTTACAGTGCTTTTTGTCATTCTGATCTACAGACTTCAGTTACATGTAAAAGTCGTTCCCTTGGATTCATGCTATTTATTCCAGTTGCTCTGAAGATAAACTAACAAATGATTAAACATCGAGGGGAAAAAAAGGAAAACAAAGATATATACTTTTATTTGGAAAGGTTTTACATGTTTAAAAGTGAGAGTGGAAACTTGTTACAAAAATCATTTTAAATAAATGTTGATCTTTGTGTTAATCAAGGGAAAAAAAAATAAAAATCCAACCATATTAGAATTTCATGCATTGAGGATTAGAGTAATTATGCTAACAATTCAGCTTTTATTTTTGATCAAATAATTTTTCACAAAAAAAAAATAATAAAATTCACACACTTTATTTTGATGGTCCATTTGTTTAATTTAAGTTATATTGCAACTAATTCTCATTAGATTATCAGTAGACTGTTAGGTTGGGGTTAGTGTAAGTTGACATGTACTTGCAAAGTTTCCTAGGGCGTACTCACACTATGTACAGTTGCCTTGAACCGGGTCAAAGCCACTTTTGTTTCTCATAAACAATCGTATAAAAAAAGAAAAAAAAAATTGTGCAAAAAATGTTTAAGTAACATATATTAAAAAGTCTCAAATAAATCCCAGAGTCCTAGACTTTAGTCTTAGACTTTTGGATCTCATTATCTATAAGGAATAAATGCAATATAACCAATTACTAATAAATACAATAGAGTAAATAATTT
>CAIGQQ010031496.1:9004545-9029618 GCA_903798035.1 Danio albolineatus
TTGCTGGAAATTAGAACTTAATTTAGAAATAGTTTTCAAACAAATCTTTGTGCTTAAATTAAATTAAATATGTAGACTAATGGATGTCTTCAGTGGAGTGCGTAGAATACCGTATCCTTATCCACACAAGTCAAGGAGTAAAGAGTAAAAGTAAAAAGAAAGAGAAAGTAAAGAGGCTGAATGGAAGAGGCTCATTCTTTATCCTCGTGCAGGCTGTTTGTTTAAAATGTTGTCTTGCTAGTGAATCGTTCAGTTTTTCCACTTAAAGTCTGCCATGTAAATAGCAAATGTGCCATGCGTCCTTAAAATAGCAAAAGTGGATTTGGACACACCCTTAGACTTTTTTAGACTTTGCGCCTAGATTGTTAAAATGAGTGTGGCTGTTTCCCAAAACTGGGTTGTGGCTGGAGGGGCATCCGCTGCATAAAACATATGCTGGAATAGTTTTATTCATTCTGCTGTGGTGACATCTGATGTAGAGACTAAGCCAAAGGAAAATGAATGACAAAATGAACAAATGAATAAATATATAAAATGTTTTTCTTCTTGTCGGCTTAGTCCCTTTAATAATCAGGTGTCACCACAGCGGAATGATCCACCAACTTATCCAGCATTTGTTTTACGCAGCGGATGCCCTTTCAGCCACAACCCATCTCTGGGAAACATCCATACATTCTCATTCACACACACACACTACAGACAATTTAGCTTACCCAATTCACTTGTACCACATATCTTTGGACTGTGGGGGAAACCAGAGCACCTGGAGGAAACCCACGCAACCACGGGGAGAACATGCAAACTCAACACGGAAAGGCCAACTGACCCAGCCAAGGCTCGAACCAGCAACCTTCTTGCTGTGAGGCGAATGTGCTACTCATTACGCCACCGTGGCACCCGAATACATAAAATATAACATTATCTAATACAGCCTTGTTGTAAAGTGTTACCTAAAATATAATATAAGTTTAAAATGACGTGGGCGAAGAAACACTGTTTACATGTTCAGTTGAATTTATTTATGGATACAGTGTCCTGCTATGAAAAGTAACGCAACACAAATGCCTTTTCACCAGTAGAACAAGGTCAGACAACGTCTTTAAAAAATAAAAATAATAAAATAAAGTAAATCAGCCGCTCCAGAATTTTTCCCGGCCCTAATTTCTATTCAGAGCGTGCAATACTACTTTATTCTCAAATATTAGGATTCAAAAGCCCATCTCATGTGAAAAGTACATGACAGAACACTGAAGGTCACAAGCTTAAGAGCTCTGGGGCAAACCATTCATTTCGGTTCCTTTGCCGATGCTCCAAAGTGCCGCATACTCCTCTCTCTTTTTTTTTTTCTTTTTTTTTTTTGTTTTGAAACATCGGGTGGAGGGTGAGGCGAGCTGTCGTTAGCATTCCGGCTGCGTGGAGCTTTTCCTCTCCTTCTCTCGCCCACCAGCATCTGCAATTTCTGCAGTGCCACACAAAGCAGCGCGATCTCACCCGAAACAGTCTCTGTCAGCGCGCGAACACAACAGGCCGTGCGGCTCACGTATTCTCACACAGAGTAATGAGGATAAAAATGTAAGCAGACAGCGTTGGAATTAACAAAACCTCCTTTTTTTCTCGTGTCCCTGTATGCTTTCTGAACGCCAGACCCCATCTTTTGCCCCCTCCTTCCATCACACAAAATGTTGTTGATTTCCAATTAAAACGAAAACACCTTATGGCGCGACTTCACTCTTTACTCACTGTTTTACTGTTGCTGAGGATGAGAACAAGGGATCACATGTCATGCAGATGAAAACGCTGCATGAAAAATCACAAGGATTATACAAAGAGAGCGGAGTCTAGTCTTTTTGATGCTGGAAATGAGCCAAAGGTGCCATAGAATGGGTCATATTCATATAGTTTAGTACATGGAAATGACATATACCATGATCCTCAAACGCCATTATTTCCTCTTTTTTTTATGAAAAAATAAATAGTCATACTTTATTTGGATGGTCCATTTGTTGAATTTAAGTTACAAAGCAACTCATTCTCATCAGATTATAAGTAAACTGTCGGGGTTAGGTGTAGGGTTAGTGTAAGTTGACATGTACTTGCAAAGTTTCTTATAGTCAGATAAATGTCTGTATCAACAGATATTAAGTAGACAGTCTACTTGATTACTAGATTTGACTAGATTTGGTCGTCATTCAGATTTCATTTTCAGAATTATTACTCCAGTCTCCTATTATATACAGTTCTTCGGAAATGTTCAAAAAAAATTATGCTTTATTAATAATAATAATAATAATAATAATAATAACAACAATAATAATAATAAAAATAATAATAATAATAATAATAATAATAATAATAATTCTGAATATACATATTAAAACTACTTAAATTATCTTAAACATACTTTTATTTGTCAATGGAATTGATCAAATGATGATTACAAAAGGTAACAATATTAAATTACAAAAAAAAGCTTATTTTGAAACATCTACATACAAAAAAATCCTGAAACAATCTAAAACTAATTTAAAAAATACATTTATTGATTAAAATAAGAACCATTATTAATGATGGACCAATTACAATAGATCATAATAGAGCAGCAAATCAGCAAATTAAATTGACTTCTATAGGATCATTTGGCTCCTCCATGAACCGTCACCTTATTGTGGTGAAGGGGTGTGAGTGCCTGAGTGATCCTAAGAGTTATGTTGTTGGGAGCTAATGCCCCTGGTAGGGTCTCCCAAGGCAAAAAGGACCGTGATGTCGCCCCGTATGGCGCAGCCGGGGCCCCACCCTGGAGCCAGGCCTGGGGTTGGGGCTCGTATGAGGGCGCCTGGTGGCCCGGGTTTTCTCCCACGGTACCCGGTAGGGCTCAGCCCAAAGGAGCGACATGGGACCATACTCTTGCAGGCCCACCACCTGCAGGGGGAGCCGTAAGAGGCCGTTGCATTGTGGAACAGGTGGTAGTCGAGGGTTAGAACCACGACAACCCGATCGTTTGGAGCTCTGTCACCCGGGAGGGGCTCGGAGTAGAACCGCTGCTCCTCCACATCGAGAGAAGTCAGCTGAGGTGGCTCGGGCATCTGTTTCGGATGCCTTCTGGACACCTATCTAGGGAGGTGTTCCAGGCCTCGGGGAAGACCCAGAACACGCTGGAGGGATTATGTCTCTCGGCTGGCCAGGAGCTGGAGGAAGTGTCTGGGGAGAGGGAAGTCTGGGGTTCTCTCCTAAGACTGCTGCCCCCGCAACACGGCCCCAGAAAAGCGGTAGAAAACGAATGAATGAATGAGGATCATTTGGGATATAAAATGTACAATAAATGCAACATTGGTGAACAGAAGAAACTTTCAAAAGAAAAAAAAAAAAAAAAGATAGATTACATACATGCACACATATACATACTGTACCATACATAAATACATACATACATACATGCATGCATACATGCATACATGAAATGAAACATGAATGCTTCCAAACTTTTTGTTTGTAGTTTCAGTTTTTGGCCTCTGAATGTTTCATTTAATTCGCTCAAATCCAATAACTCACGGCATGCAACACATTTCTGTCTGTTTATTTTTTGTTTGTGGTTTAAGGATGTTATGCAACCTGTCTGTGCTGGCATCTACCTAATGTTGGCCAGCTTTTACAAAACAGCAGATGAATTTGCACCAAAATATTTGGCATGGACATAAGGAATTTGACATCAATGACTAAAAGAAACAGGAAACCTATTCTCCTACTCACTGAATAGGGTAAAATCCCTCTTTTAATTATTTCTCAATCAATTCTTTTTGCTATATACATTTTTGATTTGCTTTAGAACTGTTTTCTCAAAAATTATTCAGATTTAGAATGACTAATTCATTAAAAACAGGTAATTATAATATTTACTGTATATATAATGAAAGCAGGGGGTTGTGATGGTTCTATTCCACTATTACATTTTCCACAAAAGTTTTACCAACATGCAACATTAAAAAAATTGAATAATTAAATAATTGATAGATGCTTTCCTTAATACTAAATAAATTGTTAATGCTGATCCAAAAAGTATTCCTGATTGCTATCAATTTTGAAAATAGTTGTGCTGCTTCATATTTTGGAATATGTGATTTTACCATTGAAAAGAATGATCAAAAATACTTTTTAAAAATTATAATCATTAAAGACATTAGTTATAATGTTTAAAAAAAATTAAATCATTATAGTTATTTAAAATGCTTAAAATCCTAAGTAAATGTATTACTAAAATATGAAGCAGAAAAATGTTTTTGAAAAACCAAAAACTACATTTCGAACATAAAAGCAGAATATTAGCGAATATTAATGCAATTAAAAAATAAATAATCCTTAAATTCCTGTACACAAATTCTTAAAAGGTTTTTTAAATGCCAACTGATTTGTTAAAGCTGTTGAAAGAAGAAATGAAGAGATGCAAAAAAGATGTTTGTTTAGTTATTTCACTTTAAAGGCAATGAAAAGAACAAGAGTCAGAGAAAATGCAAAAAAAATAGAAAAATCAAACAGCATTTAAAGGGTTTTTATATCTAAACTCTTTAATATTGTAAATATTAAAACTTCTAAATGTTTTCTATTGCAATATTCATTCATTCATTTTTCTTTGGCGTAGTCCCTTTATTCATCACCACAGTGGAATGAACCACCAACTTATCCAGCATATGTTTTACACAGCTGATGCCCTTCCAGCTGTAACCCACTCATTCACAAGACAAAAACATGCAAACTCCACACAGAAAAGCCAACTGACCCAGCCGGTACTCAAACAAGTGACCTTCTTGCTGTGAGGCAACAGTGCTAACCACTGAGCCACCGTGTCACCTCCTACTGCAGTATGTTTTGTTAAAAATGACCTTGATTCTTATGATGCAAAGCTGGGTAAATCTTTAGTATCAATTTAGGACAATTCTCACTATTATAGTGGCTCATTAAGGTACTGTACCTGCCTATTATGAAGATACTGGCTGTTTATTAGTATGCATAAAGTACATATTCTGCATGATCTTAATCTACATCCCTAACTCTACCCAATATTTAAACTCAACTACTACCTTAAGCAGTATATTAACAGTTGATTGAGCAAAAACTCTTCGTTAATGACTTGTTAATAAAATGAATAGTATTAAAGTGCGACCCAAAGCCGAATTTCCATCATCAGTGTCACATGATCATTCAGAAATCACATTAAAAATGACTTAACTGCTAGTTTTGATTAGTTTAATTAATTCTTGTCAAATAAATATATTAATATCTGGACCGCCAATTTGTGTTGACACCGAAACCGATGCAAACAGGGATTCACGTTTACACGGACACCATATAGTATCATTTCACTTCTCAATCACAATATAAAGTTATAGAAGCCACAGCCACTCCACGAGACAACACGGTGAGAAGACAGAAAATGGAGGAATCAAGTGGTTGTCTGAGCAAAGGGGACGGTGGGAGTGTGAACGGAGAGACGGATTGTTTTCTGTTCTCCGGACCTGCATGAGAAGCAAGGGAGAGTTTTTTCGCCTGTCCTCAACCGGCCTATTCATCTGTGTCACCGTCCGCCGCAGATGTGAGAGGGAAAGCAGAGAGAAGAGTTCATTTTAAAGCAGCTCATCAATCTAATCTATTATCCCGCTTACTCCAAGCCCCGTTATCAGAGAAATACAATCTCCTGATGAAATAAAGGGGGGGAAAAAAAAAAAAAGTATTTTTCGCCCACTCAACCTTTTCCTTGTCACGCATGAAGGCTGTGTTGCCTTGTAAGTCGTTTTTTATCTCTTTTATGTTTTCTCATTTTTGTTACAGACTTTGAGGAGAAAATTGTGAGTCTTTTTTAGTATTATTTTTATTTCCATTTTAATGTAATGTTATTGTACTGGATGCTCAGGGTACATTTATTTGATATCTAAAAATATCCACAGTAACGTGAAATATTGGTACAATTTTTTTACAATCTTATTTTAAGAGCTTTCATTGTCACATGAGAAACCTTTCTTCCTATTGTTGATAAATTGTATTTGATAAATTTGTGGAAACAATTTAAAAAGTTATTGGTGCACACTTTAAGTGAGAAGTTAATTAACCTTTTTTAGCAAGAAATCGTTAAAAATAAGTGTAAAAAATGCATATTAAAAATACAAGTTTAAACTGTTTCTATTCATCAAATGTTTTAGTTAAAATGTGACAATTTTCCCAAATATATTCAGCAGTAAAAATTATTTATTGCTAAACCAACAATTATTGATTACGTACATAATTAAACAGTATGTATTATTATTTTTTTACTCCCAGAGATATAATTTTGTAAAATAACAGAACCAAAAATGATTGGAAGTGTAGATGAAAGTGTACTCAAAAGTAACTTAACATTTATCAACAGTCTAATGACACGTGCTATAAGTAAATTGAATGAACTAAATTAAAGTGTATGGGTGTTTCCCAGTTCTGGGTTTTGTTCAGAGTGATATAAAAAGTCAGGTATTCTGACTTTTATACATTCTTAACTGATCATCAGTGACAGTAATTTCTTTCTCTTTTTTTACCCCAAATATATACGGTGTACAAACATGTCTGTTCATTACCAGTTATTGTTTTTTTGGGATTCATATTTAAGGTTGTGAATTGCATTATGAGACCTTTTGATGTTGAAAATTCAATTGTACAGTTTAACAGAATTACTTTAATTTTAGGAGTGAATGAAAGAATTCCATTTATTTATTTATTTATTCATTCATTCATTTTCTTGTCAGCTTAGTCCATTCATTAATCCGGGGTCGCCACAGCGGAATGATCCGCCAACTTAACCAGCATTTGTTTTATGCAGCGGATGCCCTTCCAGCCGCAACCCATCTCTTGGGAAACATCCATACATTATCATACACATTCATACACTATGGACAATTTAGCTTACCCAATTCACCTATACCACGTCTTTGGACTTGTGGGGGAAACCGGAGCACCCAGAGGAAACCCACGCAACCACAGGGAAAACAAGCAAACTCCACACAGAAATGCCAACTGACCCAGCCGAGGCTCGAACCAGCGACCTTCTTGCTGTGAGGCGAACGTGCTACTCACTACGCCACCATGGCACCTTATTTATTTATTTATTTATTTATTTGAGCAGTATGGTGATCTCATAAAATATGTTTTCAAACTAGCATGCTAACGTGCTAGCTAGCCCTTAAGTATCTGTTAAGTATTTGTATTTTGACTTGTCTTGTAAAGAAAATATGCTATGTGAAGTGTGAACGTCAAACACAAAGCAACGCTACACTGTCCTCTGGTCCAGACATGTGAATAGTCTTGCATTTAATGGCGTTGTTTGGAAGAGCGCACTTCAGCAAGTCAATCAGAAGAAGTAATTGCGTCTAATAGGTGCGCCTCGTCGCTCGGCCCGAGAGATTTCTCTGTTCTCTGATCGCTGCCAAACCTCTGACGACCTGTCGTCTCTCATGAGTCCTCTGTCACCAAAAATAAATTGCCTGCTCACTGAACGGGTCACAACAACAAGCCATGTCATTACTTTCACGGCAATTGATCACACCTTCGGAGAGAAAAGTCAATAGTCAACATAATTGTTAGTGGTGTTGAGGCTCACATTGAAGAGGTCTGGTTTGTAATGCATGCAGCTCTTCTTACGACCCTTCATTCTGGAGAAGTTGAGGACCAGCTAAACTGGGTGAGGGGGTTTGAATAAATGTGAACGGAGGCTCCAGATTTAACAAGTAGGTGCTAAAAGCTGCTAAAGTAATCTCGGCATAATGCATATAACACTATTTTCCACCAATTAGCCTGGAATGATAACAAATAGCATGTTGTTTACACTGAGTGTGAACAGTGATAAACGCTATTCCTGAAAAGTGTAAATAGAAGTAATATGCTATATGTACTAAAATAAGGATGGTTGTTTAGTTCAGTGCTTTCCTTTTCTGTGTGGCAAAGTCCCACCCTCGAAAAATCTGCTCAAAAAGTTTATTTCTGATTGGTTATATTGGGTTAAATGTTGATAGTTTTGTTTAGTTTAAATAGACATTACTTGTCATTAAAAAGTATCCCTTCTGGTTTATTTTTATGAAAATCTTCTGAATAACTTTAAATGAATTGCTGTAATTTACACAATATCTTAAGATTTAAAGGTCATTGCATAACAGTCTTCAAATGACCACCGCATATGGTAAGAAATTACCTTTAGAATGTGTTTAGTAAGTATGACAAAGCTGTTTGTTTTCCTATTGTACCGCATAACAGAAAATCATTTAGTCATTTTAGATATTTCAAGAACGATACATATTACAAATTGGACATTTTCATTATCTGAAACAGCATAGTTGAGAACATCTAAACCAATTAACTTTACAATTGCATAAATGAAGCTCTTTTTAAAAAGTAAATATCCAATATAATATAATATAATATAATATAATATAATATAATATAATATAATATAATATAATATAATATAATATAATAGCGCTGTCATCTCACAGCAAGAAGGTCGCTGTTTCAAGTCTCAGCTGGACCAGTTGGCATTTCTGTGTGTAGTTTGCATGTTCTCCCCGTGTTGGCGTGGGTTTCCTCCAGGTGCTCCGGTTTTCCCCCACAGTCCAAAGACATGCGCTTTAAGTAAATTGAACAAACTAAATTGGCCATAGTGTATGAATTGGCCATGTGTACGAATGTAAGAGTGTATGGGTGTTTCCTAGTTCTAGGCTGCGGCTGGAAGGACATCCGCAGCGTAAAACATACGAAAATAGTTGGCGGTTCATTTCACTGTGGTGACCCCAGATAAAAAGACTAAGCCAAAGGAAAATGAGTGAATGACATAATGTCATGAGATATTCAAGTTTATCTACAGTATATAGCGCTTTCACAATAAACCTTATCCTGCAAAGCCCTAACCCATCTTTATCTTATAGTTGAGACAAGTGTCATTTCAATGACTAAATGTGGCGAGGGGGCATGGCCGAGAGCCAACGAGGCCCGCCACAGGTGTTTCTCATAGCACAGCTGCCTTGAGTCCCACGGAACGAGCTCTGGACTATAAGAGGAGGAACAATGGCAGAGGAGAACGAGAGAGGACCAGGCCCAGACATAATGTTTTACTTTTGCTTTCAGTTTGACGGCAGTGAGGAGCTGCCGTCCATATGTTTTATTTTCTTATTAAAATTATTTCAAACTGAGTCGGTTCTCCGCCTCCGCCTTTCCGGCGGCCAGGTGGCCGTAAACTTCATTACACTAAAGTATGTCAACAGTCTGCTTAGTAGATATATGGTGCGATGAGTGACCCAGAGACCTGTGCTGTCACTTTAAATATGCAAATACAACATATTACTCAGACCATGCATAGCTATTTATACTGTTGTCATTGATTTCTGTGCATATATTTAGACTTGATACTGCATAACATGATGCAAGGTCACCATAAACACACACGTTGGTATTGGTGGTTTATGAGGTTATAATGTATTTTATACAGTAAAAATGCGTATTTTAACCCACCCATACCGCTAAATCCAAGACATTTTGAATGTGAAAAGACCATGTTAAAAAAATTTAAGTGTTTTAAATTCAGAGGGCACAGGACATGTCCTCATAAACCACCTTGTCAATGTAACACCTAAGTCAAACCCATGTCAATATACACATTTTTGTCCTCGTAAACCACATAAAGCAAACACACACACACACACACACACAAACACACTTCTTCTGATTAAATAGGGATTTTTTTTTCTTCATGTGACCATCTGTTCTGCTGCGAATATACATACTACATTTGTGCAAACCACCGTTTGGCCTTTCCTCGGAGTCACAAATGCATCACAGCTAATTAATGAGTTACGTAGCAAGCACAAATCGATCTCCGCAAAGGGTCTAATGGGAAATTAAAAATGGTTACTGATACTGAATCGTGCCAAGCAAGAGTGAGGCTGCTGCCACAGCCATTTTGAGAAAATCTCAAAGACACACACACACTAAATAACACCTCGCTCTTCCTCTCTCTATCTCCTTCACACACACACACTTACTCTCTTCTTCTGTCTATGTTGTCCCACAGGATGTGATTAGATACAGCAGAAGCCATTCGCCAATGTGGGATCCCAGTCTGGTCACATAGATTTGAGACTTTGAAGGCACATATATCATTTTTCCTGCAGGCCTCCGTGCACAGCCCTGGCCTGCACTCATTATAGAGCTCCTGTCAGACGTTTCAGCCTGATAAACTGAACGTCACATGTGCAGCGGGAAAACACAAGCTATATACACTGCTAATCGTCATTTGGATCACGTTGATATTTGACGTTATGATCAAATATCTGATTTAGAGAGCGATCGGGTCATTATAGGAGAGAAAAGAGGGATGAGGGGGTTTCTAAGAGTCGTGAAGAATAGTGCGAAAGGCGATGGCGAAAATTGACTTTTTGTAATAGGAGCTCTGTAAAATGGCAGTCAGCCACATGTGGTGGTGTCACACAGTGTGTTTACCTGCAATTTTGCATTGTGACTCGCAGGACATCCAGTCTGTGTCGGATTGCTCACTAACGGCTGACAGTACAAGGACGCTGTCATGCTGAATGTGTTCCAGGCCGTGTGAGCCGAGGCAAAAATAAGGTGGAGATCCCATTTCTACAGCTGCTCTTGCTCTCTCATGTGCACTTCCTACAAAGAGGACATGAAATTTAATGTTAAAATGATTTAATTGTTTAACCAATGCTCATTGCAGGAAACATTACTGAATACTTGATTCACATTGAGTGATAAACATTATAAGGAGTACAATTATTTTCAAATAAACACACAGCTAAAGTACTGTAGTTCCAGGCAGTTTTTGATGTCATTCTAGTTTCAGATCGCTACGCCATATGACTTGGTTATTTCAAAGCAGCAGACAAAGACAAAATCAATCCAGAACAAAAAGCCAGTAAATGAGATGTTTTGGTAACACTTCACTTGAAGGGGGTGTTCACAAGACTGTCATTAAGCATTCATATTCATGACATAGTTTAAGTCAGAATTATTAGCCCTCCTGAATTATTAGATTGCCTGTATATTTTTTCCCTAATTTCTGTTTATTAGAAAGTGATTACATTTTTAAAAACACATTTTTAAACATAGTAATTATAATAACTAACTTCTAGTGGTGTAAAGTAACAAATTACAAATCCTCAAACTATTGTAATTGAGTAGTTTTTCTCAGGAATTGTAATTTACTGAGTAGTTTTTAAAATGTGGACTTTTACTTTCCCTTGAGTACATGTTTAGTGCAGTATCGGTACTTTTACTCCACTACTTCAACCTGCAGTCACTACTTTATTTCTTTTTTTGTCTATGGTCATTGTCTACAGTAGAGAAATCAGTCCTGTGATTCCTGTCCAATTAAATCACACATAGAAAGTAAATCACATCATGCTGAACAACCTCAATAAATTCAGCAAACCATTTGGAAACATTAAAAATGTCCAAGAAGATGTGCAAAATCTTTACACGGAATGATCCTGAGACTTTTTATAGACTGCATGTCACTGAAAAGGATGGATGTCGACTGTATGATGACTGAAATCACCAAACAGCCTTAATCACTAATGGATCGAATGAAGAAAGGGCCAAATAATAGGAAGGACCGAACAAGGAATGGAAGGAAGGATCGAAGAACCAAATAAATGAAGGATTCAAGGACAAACTAAGGAGGGAAAGAAGGAACGAACGAATAAACAAAAGGACCTAATGAAGGAAGGAACAAAAATATGAAAGAATGAGCAAACAAATAAAGGGAGGAAAGAAGGAAGGACCAAACGAATGAAGGAAGAATTCAAGGAAGGACTGAACAAACTACGGAGGGAAAGGAGGAACAAACTAATAAACAAAAGGACCTAATGTAGGAAGGAACAAAAATATGATTGACGAAGGAGGGAAGGAGGGAACAAATGAACGAACGAAGGAGAGAACAAACAAATAATTGAAGGAAGGTTGGAAGGAACAAACGAAAATAGGAAGATCCCTAAATACACTACATGTTGTTTGTGCAGGGATGTGTAAACGTACCATTCTGTAAACCAGGGGTGTCCAAACTCAGTCCTGGAGGGCCGGTGTCCTGCAAAGTTTAGTTCCAACCTCAATCAGACACAGCTGGGCTAGCTAATCAAGCTCTTACTAGGCTTTCTAGAAACATCTTTGCAGGTGTGTTGAGGCAAGTTGGAGCTAAAATCTGCAGGACACCGGCCCTCCAGGACCGAGCTTGGACATGCCTGCTGTAAACGCATCAACTTTTCTACAATGGAATACTTACTACTCGCAAGTACTTTTAAAAGGTCTATACTTTGAGTAATATTGACCAGATACTTTTACTCTACTTACACCACATTTTTTGGCAAGTAATGGTACTTTTACTTGAGTATGATTTTTCAGTGCTTTCCACCACTGCTAACTTCTAAAAATAATTGATTTCTTTTATCTTTGCGATGATGAGTACATAATACTTTACTAGATATTTTTCAAGATGCTATTATATTCAGCTTAAAGGTTTAACTAGGTTAGGTTAATAAAACAAGGGTAATTAGGCACATCATTGTACAACTGGTTACAACTGGGGCTAATAATATTGACCTTAAAACTGCTTTTATTCTAGCTGAAATAAAACAAATGACTTTCTCCTGTAGAAAAAAAATATTACAGAAAATACTGTGAAAAATGTCTTGCTTATGCTTATGTGACAATCATTAAGTGTCATTTGATTTATGTCATGCAGTGATGACAATGTTTGAAATGTCTAACGACAACTTGACATAACACATCATAACCTGTCATTGTCATAAGGAATTAATACTAGCAAGACAGTACAATTTGTCATACATGCATCCGCCATAAACGTGGTTGTCAATGTTAATTGTGTCATGAATTTGACAACAGCATCATTCATATTTTTCTGGACCTCAAATACAGTAACACAAATCGAATGTCATTACAATGACATTAAATGTGTTTACTTGTCAATGATGACAAAAGATCAGAAAGATATTTATGACATGGTTAGAATGGCAATTATTACAAGCTTATGACATGTTGTCTTGGTCATGTGAAGACCAAGACAGGTCATGATGTAGACATTTCAAACAATAAAACAACTGATCAGATGACACTTAAATGACATTACATAAGAATCTCGTTCATATTCATGACATTTGTCATGTTAAGCTGTAATTTCTCATTTAAATTGACAACTGAGCAAATGACACTTAACAACAGTTCATAAGCAGGAGAGAGGAAAAAAAAAACGCCTTCATATTCATGTTGTAAGATATGGTCTTTTAACTACAGCGGTTTGAACTGTAGTTCTGCCGAATGAGTAAGGCGAGACGGAATCTGCAGACGTTTTTTGCTATTTCTGCAGAGTATTTTGTTAAAAATCTGCAGATTTATGCGGAATGATTTTGGGAGTATCATAAATAAAACCTTAAAATATGAAATAAAAAAGTAATACCTTTTCAAATTTTATTTAATGTTTACAATGCAAATCCAATTAGATCCATTTTATTTGGTAAACAAAGCAAGTAAATCATACTTAAAGACAGAAATTAGTACTTTACAAACTGAGATGTAAATAAATCATATTAATATTTTCATATTAGTCAATATTATTACTGAAATTAATTTTAAAACTGAATAATTATTTATTTAAGCACATTTACACCAGTAAATAAGCAATCCATGACAGGCTAAAATCTGCAGAAATACTTGAAAATGAGATGATTTAATGACAATAATTCTCTATGGTTACAACTGAATTAGTTACAAATAATTGTGTGAAATTATAAAATATGAGAGGATAAAAACATAATTGTACCAAGCTTAAAATGTAAATTAAAGTTACCAAAGAGAGACAGAGCAGGAAAGCTCAGAGCAATAAAAGATCCGGAGCAAGAAAAAGAGCAGAGCAAGAAGACAGAGCAGAGTTTAACATCCATTTTGTATATTTCTTGACCATGTAACCAAAGCCCAAATAACATTCACACTGACCAATCAACATGACCACATCGTCTTTGGTGACCTTCTTTGGTGAAAGACATGTTTTGCCCAGCCCGATCTCATGAGAAAAACGTAAGCATTTTACGCTTTGTCAGTTTAATGGTTAATTCGTACGAGTTCAGTCGTACAAAAATGTATGATTTTAAAAAGGCGTGGCACCCAACCCCACCCCTTAACCCAACCGTCATTGGGTGATGAGCAAATCGTACTAAATTGTATGAATTAGATCGTACAAATTCATACGAATTAGCCACTAAATCAAAAGTTACAAATTTCCATGTGATAGCATTGGTTTATAAAAACAAATATAACCATATAAACAAATGGATATGATAATTTTCATCCCTACATTGTCTTATGAACACCTCACTTACTTAAATTAGTACACAAAAGCAGTCTGAGGACAAAAACCTGACAAACGTTTAGGGACACAAAACCTAAACCAGTGTTTCTCAACCACGTTCTTGGAGGACCACCAGCACTGCATGTTTTGGATGTGTCCTTTGTCTGTCGCACCCATTACGGATCTTTCAGTCTCTAATGCTAATGAGCTGATGATCTGAATCAGGTGTGTTTGGTTAAGGAGACACGGAAAATGCAGTGTCTCCTTAAGTGCTGGTGGTCCTCCAGGAACGTGGTTGAGAAACACTGATCTAAGCTATGTCTTCAGGTGTGCTACTGCAGGTGGAAAGATAACTCTGGAAAATCACTCCGATATGCAGAAACGGCGCTCAAGGAAAGTTTGCTTTGATACTTTATGCACTTCCTTGCAGTTGCTTTTAAAGCATGAAAAATATCTTTAAATTGCAAAGCGCAGTGACAAAGGGAGTTATTCTGTATATCAAACCATTTCTGAACTCCATCAAATATTTTTTGCATGATTTGTGTCTCACTACACCATATATTAGAAGATTATTCTATATACTAGAAGATTGCAAGAGTAACTGAGGCATGAGCTGTAAAGGCCCCGCCCTTTTCTGGAAAAGGGGGTGGGAAGAACAGAATCTCATTTGCATTTAAACAGATATAAACACCATGCTTTAGCTTCTAGCCAAGAAGTTTCATCAATGATCTAGGAGGTATTTAAAGCAGAAATTTCACAGACACATTCTGGGGAGACCTGAGACTTCTATGACATCTTGTAAAAGGGCATAACTGGACACCTTTAATAAGCCCTCATTGCGAAAATTCCATTGCATTTTATATAGTAGATGTGTGATGCGCTGCTTTTTTTTGGAAGGTTCCTGAAAGTGTGAAGTTTCACAGAATCACAGCTCACACACGTGCAAAATGAAGGCTTAGAGACTGTATGTTGTTTTAACATCAGCCAATCAGAATTGTCATGACATCATTTTCCTGGCTAGTGCACAGTTTAGGTTATTATTGGCATGGTTAAGAAGTTCAGCCATGACTAAATTAAAATGATTAATGTTATATTTGGAAAAAAATAAAATAATAATAATAATTCACTTTGTTTTGTTAAGCAATTCAGTATATATGGGATAAATACAAAATGACAACACAGGCTCATTTTGAAAGCATACCCCTATATATTTTCCTGGAGAGTGTTTTTTTTGTTTGTTGTTTGTTTGTTTGTTTGTTTTTTGCAGTCTTTGGTGACAATTCCACCAGAGGCTGCTGTGTACGCTGTCGACTGACCGACCGACCAATTGACTGACTTACCCTCCTCCTTTCCTAAACCCAACTAAAAGTGTTTTCAAATGCACCGATTGACCCACCCACCACCTTCCCTAAACTCAACAGACAGTGTTGTCAAAAGCAATCCAGAAAAAGAAAAACCCTCACCTGATTTTATCCCGTTTTCAGATTTCACCACATTATTTACCCATTTATTCTATTTTTTGGCTTTTGTTTTACCTGGGTTCTTCGCTGGACTCGAACCACATCGTTGTGGTCAACTCTGGGTCTGCGTCACAAGTCTGCCGATGTACTCAGTGGAAGTAATCGGTAAGCTGGTAGCACGAAAAGGAATGGCATCATACCATGCCATAGTGTCCGTTTTAAAGACGAAGTGCAACTTTACATACAGTACTTCAGGCTACATAATCCACGATCTCCAAAAATGTATATTGGGGTACATTTTCAGAATGTGTCTATATTGCAACATGCCCCACTTTGCCGTTTGCAGCCATTTTTATGTACATTAAAAGTTTTGACATCTGAAAACCTTTATCACTGACACAAAACAAAAGCTGAACATTCTCAAAAGTATGCAATCGTTTTCATATTTCAGTGCTGTATATAAATATATTCATATTTTTGATGAAATCTTCAGGATCCAACAAATACAAAAAGCTAATTTGTACAATTATGACTTTTAAAGCCACTTTTGATTAAATAATGTGTCCTTGCTGAAACAGAAAATAAAAAATTGCAGACTTTAAAAAGAACATCACAATTGCATACGCCACAAAAAAGAAAAGAATAAACAGTTAAAAGACGAGTGTTTTGCAATATTTAAATTGCCCTCCAAAAGTGTTCAAACAACATTTTCAGAAGGTTAAACATCTCATTTCACCAAACTATTAAAAATGAAGTCTGCACACTATTTGCAGAAGACTGTCAAACACTATAAACACAAGGCTAGAGTCAAACCTAGAACCAAGTCCAACATTTCTCAGAATGTCATCACAAAAACTTGTCAGCTTTCTCACCGGATTACTGACTACCACAGAAATCGAGACAATCTGACATTGCATCCACAGAGTTTTCCATGTCCTCTATTGTACTTTTATGTCCAGCATTGTGAATTTCTTACGTATATTGACTCCATTCCATGTTTTCACACAAAGTATAAAATTTTTTGCATCCACCCTAATGAAATATGCATATTTTAAATATGTACACTTAATTACATTTACATATTTAATTGGCTGATACGTAATTTGTTGGTTTCTATTTTTAAAAACTGCACTTTTTTCAATGTCATACAACAATATTGATTAGTCTCTATGTACTTCATTTCAAAGCAATAATCAAATATGTTTCTTTTTTCTTCTTAAAAGTATCATGGAAAAGGTTTAATATCAAGCACTTATAGATTTAATATTGCAATTTTAGAACATACAAGAGCAATAACATTAAACTGGCATCAAAATAATTCCAATACAATAAGAAATGTAAAATAATCACAATTATTCAGAGTAGATTTAAAGCTTTCAAATAAATAACCTTTTTTTTTTTTTTTTTTTTTTTGCTTTGGTATTTCGTTTCTTTTAACATACACAGGAAATGACATACTTCTATTTAAGTGAGTAAAACTAGGGTTTTCCACTGCCCATTTACATTCATGAAAAAAAAAAATCAATATATAATTAGCAAATTAACAATATACCAAAGTTTAAAATCAACAGCAAAATACATATTTTTCTTTGAATTATAATTCAATATTTGTACTGTTTAAAAACAAAGTTAAAAAAAGAAAAGAAAAAGACCACACCAAAATAATAGTGTACGAATGCAATCATAAAAAGCACTAAGCAATATTTGACACCAGTGTTAAACCAAGTCTAAAAACACTTGCTGCCAATCAGCAATAGTGTGTACTGAAGTAAACATCAGCTTAGCCTCAATTTTTTTTTTTTTTTACAAGACCCCTCCTTCCCAACCTCTAAACCTAACCATCATTAGGGAATTAGCAAGTCATAGAACCTCTTATGAACAAGATCATACAAGTTAGCAACAAAATAAAACAATTTACAAACAGCTTTAACTGAGCATTTGCTTATAGTGGAGATCTGAAAATAGGTGAGGTTTTGTTGGATTATGTTTGTTTTGGTGCTTTTTCAACATTGTTTGGTGAAATTCATTTAGTGTACATTTTTTGAACAGATTCTGATACTTTTTCAGTAATGCTCAGGGAGAAAGAGGATAAAAAAACACATGTATTTATTAACAAACACTTACATATCAGAACGGGACCATCAGTAAGGCAAGAAAGGCTGACAAAACAACACCAGACAAAGAACTGTCCAAACTCGGGTATAAATACAAGACGTGATTAAACTGATAACAAACAGGGGTGATACACAGCTGGAACTAATAAACACTGACAAACGGCGGGAAACAGAACAAAGGAATTACATGACATAAACGCTCATGGAACGCTACACATGGGAAAACACACAACCGTGATCATGGCGAGATTGTGTTTTTGGACATTCTCAGGATTGCCCAAATGTAAACCAACACAAATCACCACAAAAAAAAGCTGACCGTTTTATAGTAATACTTAAACACACACAGAATAAAATGGACTAACGGGTAAAATATCTTTAGGGCAAAGAAATGCTCTTTGTGTATCCGAGAAGCTGAAAAATATTCATTCCATTCAACGCTAAAGCGGAACTAGAAAAGCCAAGCATGGATGCAGGAGGAGTTAAGTACAATTTAGTTTTTCTAGACATCATTATTATTCGTTTTCACATGAATAACATCAAACATTTATACAAGTTAGCCACAAAATAGGATAAAAATTTTAAAAAGTATAAATTGCTTAAATTGTGCCTTGACTATAGAAGAGATTGTAAAAAGGGGTGAGGTTTTGTAGGTTATTTTTTTGGTTCTTTTTCAACATTGTTTAGTAAAATTCACTTAGTGTATCTTTATTTCAACAGATTCTGATACCTTTTTCTGTAATGCGCATGAAACGAGAATTATTTTATTAGCAAACACTAATATATATGAACTGGCCCACCTGCAGGACAAGGAAAGGTAACAAAATACTGGACAAAAATCGGGTATAAACACAAGATTAACCTGATTGCAAACCAGTGATACACAGGTGAAACTAATAAACGCTAACAAACGGCGGGAAACAACAAAGCAATCACGTGTCAAACGCACATGGAACACTACACATGGGAAAACACACAACCGTGACAATAGCGAGTTGTGTTCCGCTGTTTTTGGACATGCTCAGGAGAGCACAAATCAAAACCAAAGCATATCACCACAGAAAAGGCTGACAGTTTTATAGCGATACTATAAATATAACAAACTATAAACAATATTATACTAACTAAACTATACTAAATACTATAAACTATAATCATAAAAACATTTTACAAACACTTAAAATAAAAATGGACTAATAGGTAAATATATTTAGGGTGAAAAATGCTCTTTGTGTGCCGGGGAAGCTGAAAATATTAGTTTCATAATATTCAACTTTCTGAATTCTGAACAATCCATCTCATGTACTCTTCCTATGTTATGATCCTTCTGGTAGAAGATACAGAACCTTCTGCTGGAATAGACTGAAGAACTCTTTTATCCCAGAGTCAATCAGACTGTTGAACACTGATCAATAGTGTGCATATGCTTTTTGTTATTGTTGTTGTTGTTTGTTTGTTTTTTTGTTTTTGTTTTTTTTGGGGGGGGGTGTAATTCTTTTGCATGTGTGTTTTGATCATTTTTGTTGAACTTGGTGAAGTGCTCTGTGAGTCCACAGAAAATGTCTCCTTAGAGGGAAAATAAAGTATACAAACAAACAAACAAACAAACAAGACCAAAGTGGAACTAGAAAAGCCAAGCGGATGCAGGGGAGTTTAGAAATATTTAGTTTTTCTAGGCTACATCATTATCTCCTGGTGTTTTTTTTTTCTTCATTCAGAACTTTTTCTACTCTTTATAGTTATTGTCCTTAATGCAGCCATTTATTCTCTTCTTTTAGTTAAACACATATGTAGATGAGACTACAAACTCTTCTGCAGCTGCCGAAGATGTAAATGCTTTTTTTCCCCCTTGAATTATTCACATCCCCAAATGAGTGAACAACCTCAGCAGAGAGTGCGGTGTTAAGAGCAGAGAGAAGTGGTGTTGGGTTTATTCTTGGCGAGCTCTGGGACTCTGCAACACGATTATTGTCTTTCATTTCTCAGACTGACGAGAGTGTCAGCGGATCTGTCTGTCGCTGCCATCCCGGTGCGTGACTCTTCGTTTGTTGCCAGATTGGAATCGTGCACTTCCGTTTAGATAATCAGGTATAAATACGATCCTGTAAGTAAAGCACACTTAGTGGGGGATCTGTCAAAACATGGCACTTCCTCTTACTGACCGGAATGGCGATGGAAGCTCACAATTTGCTAGTGGCATAAAATTGGTAAGTGGTGGAACATTAAAAATATTAGAAGCTACCAAAATTATTGTGAAATGACATGGTTTTGTATGATTTAACAGACAAGATATCTTTATATGTCAAATACAGTCAATAAAAAGCAAGGGTGTAGAATTGGCATGGACGGAGGGGATGTGTCGCCACCAATATCTGAAATGTCCCTACCAATAATTTAATCAACTTCAAAATAAAGTAATGCTCCAGGAACTCTGAACCTACACCTTTAAGTCAAGTTCGCTACAAGTTCACCATAATACTATTAACTAAGGCAGTGCAATTAATGAAAATTCAATTTTGATTTTGTCCTCCATGATTATGAGAAACAATAATCGTGATAACAGTAAAAGTACGTCACACACCTCTCTAAGTTTCTCTACATTCATAGCTCCTCAAAGTCTGACTGCAGTAAAAACGTGTAAATTGACTTTTGCAGCATAGGACGGGATTGGTATTTGTATTAATAAATGTTTATTTTGTACTATTATTTTAATCAAGCACGAAAACAAAATTGTTTGTCCCCACCAACGTCAAAAGCAAATCTATGCCCTTGATAAAAAGTATTTTATCCGAAGCATTTCCTAAGTGGACTGATGGTTGATTTCTGTGGGTTGTTCTGTAAAGGAATATGTCATTTGGTTTATTAAAAACACGTCACAAACGTACAAACCCTGTCATTGTCCCCAGCCTAATTGAACCTACAGCTTTAAAAGTTCTGTTATGCTAAAATCTGTTATTAAGAAAATGTATGTCGAAGTTGTTATTCACATCAACTGATTAAAAACATGAAATTATAAACAAATTATACAAATTATAACTACAAATATATAATACAAATAACTTTACAACTGTCCACGTTTCTGTCAGTTCTGTCACATTTGCATTTAATTTAATATGAAACGTGTGTATTACACCTTTAAGGCTATGACTCAAAGGAAGTGACATCATTTGATGGAGAAGCTGACAGTGATCAAGCATGTGTTTTATCATTGAATTGTATGATTTTGAGTTAGACAAGCCAGGTTCTCTATAAAAAGGTTGTTGGTTCGAGGCCCAGCTGGGTCAGTCAGTTGGCATTTCTGTGTGGAGTTTGCATGTTCTCCCTCCTGTGTTAGTGTGGGTTTCCTCCAGGTACTCCGGTTTCCCCCACAGTCCAAACACATGCACTATAGGTGAATTGGGAAAGCTAAATTGTCCATAGTGCATGTATGGATGTTTCCCAAGGATGGGTTGCAGCTGGAAGGGAACCCGCTTCGTAAAACATTTGCTGGGTAAGTTTCAGTTCATTCCGCTGTGGCAACCCAAGATTAATAAAGAAACTAAGCCGAAAAGAAAATGTCTGTCTGTCTAGCCTTGACTCACTAAGGAAGGCAAACGGATCACATAATTGATCAAACATGTAGATTCATTTACAAACACTCACTTGGTAGGAAATCGATAACACAGAAACGACATGCGTTGACGACAAAGCACTTAGAGAATACCAGAAAAAGGACTGACTAAACACAGGGCCATAAATACACAGAGGATGATTAAACTGATTGTATACAGGGGTGAGACACAGGTGGAAGTGATGAACATTAACAGGGTCACATGATGAAAACAAACACACATGGAGAATGAAAACATGGGGAAGATCACATGGGGAGATCACATGACAAACAAACGGAACACAGGATATATATACACACACATAAGTAGAAATTAGATGCTTTTCTTACATACCTGATGGGGAACTAAATGTTAAAAAAGGAAATGGGCCAGTTTAATAATACTGTTTTATAAAAAAAATTTAAAAAAAAGTACAAATATTTATTAATTTAATATTTTATTTTGATTTACGTTTAGAAATGTGACACACAGCTGTCTAAAATAAAATTGGTTTAGGTTACATGAGTTCATGACATTCCAGACACAACTTTTTTTGTCAAAATGACATTAAAAAACACATCAAAAACACACCAAAAATGAAAACTAATTTGATGTCATGTATTACCTCAATGTCAAAATTACAAAATTGACATTGGCATCAATAAACACGTTAAACTGATTACAGAAATATCCTTTAATCAGTTTTTGACGTGTTTTATTTTTAGATCTGAGTGTTATGTCTTTTTTACATCAAGGTAGTTTACATGCATTGTAGAGATACAAAACAATACAGCATACAGTACACTTGCTATTTCTAAACTATATTTGCTATTTTGAAGCTTTCAGGTTGGTGACACAGTGATGCAGTTAGTAGTGCTATCGCCTCACAGCAAGAAGGTCGCTGATTCGAGCCTTGGCTGACCCATTTGACGTTTCTGTGTGGAGTTTGCATGTTGTTTCGGGTGCTCCGGTTTCCCCCACAAGTCCAAAAATGTGGTACAGGTGAATTTGGTAAGGTAAAACTGTCCGTAGTGTATGTGTGTGAATGAGAATTTGTGGATGGTTCCCAGTGATGGGTTGTGGCTGGAAGGGCATCTGCTGTGTAAAACAAATGCTGGATAAGTTGGAGGATCATTCCGCTGTGGCGACCCCGGATTAATAAAGGGACTAAGCCGACAAGAAAATAAATGAGCTTTCAGGAGAAATAAAACTTTCTTGTATTATAATACTTTTTGGACATCAAAAGGGCATAAACATGTGGATGTCAAATGGACATCAAGGTTTTGACATCAAATCTGTTAGCATTTTTGTCAACTTCAGGTCTGCTGGGTTGTTATACTATTTGTGATTTGTAACAATTTTTAATAGAAATATATTTTTACTGATGAAAAAACATAGTCAGCACAATTAAATATGCTGTAGTAAACTTAGCCCACATAATTATGAATGTGTATGTGTATATATACATACATACATATATATATATATATATATACATATATATATATATATATATATATATACGCACGCACACAAAATCCCACACACAATATAATTGACTGTATATATTAATTTCATTTTATTTATTTTTTATTTTATTTATTTAAATATGATATTTTATTAACATTTTTGAACAAAAAACTCTGATTTGAATATATAATTAATATAAAAAACATATATATTTAATAGTTCTTAATAATCATAGGGTGTTTTTGTAGATTTTTTTTTATTAAAATTAGACCAAATTATGCCAGCTTAAACTAGAAACCACTCAATTTTGAGCTATAACATTTCCATAATTGATTTCCATCGACCAACATGTCGGTCATCATAATTGATTCCAGCCCAATATTGATTGCACTCTGCATTGAATATCCCAAATCATTAGCAAACGGGCAATAAAACAACTCATTAATACATCAACATCAACTTACCGTCCCGTAATTCGGATTAGCAGACAACAACAACAAAATTCTGCAATGACACCAATCCAATGTCACAACAAGAAAAGCATGCTGTTGAAGAGGAGGAGCAGGAGGTGCCAGCAGGGTTTGCCACTTCAGGCATAGAAAACTGGTCTGCTAATTACCCACGAATGTTAACAGCGTCCCCTTCCCTGCACCGGGGGCCCAGGGCTTCAGGAGGTGCCCAGACTGCAGCGGCTGGTTTGGGCAGGGCTGGTTTAGGCTCCACACCTCCGCTGGCACCCGTCTGCTCCCTCACAGATGGAGACGAGTGCCCTCCGGTAACTGGAGACAGCATATGAGACATGGATGACCAGGTCTCCTGCAAGAAGGCAGCAGTGGGCATTTGGGTACTGCTCTACAACACATAATTAGTGAGGAGCATCTGTTCTAGAAGGTTCCTCCAAACGCGGAGAGCTTGAATAAGCCTCTGGCCTTCGGAGGGTGTCGTAGCCTTTATTGCTTTGGATGATGAATTGCGCCGTGTTGCCTGTTGAGGGACTTTGACGGTGATTATGGTAACGAATACAGATCAAGTACTGTACGTTCTGCTCTGTGGTGTGACACACTCGTGTTATGCAGAGTGGAGGAAGGGCAGGAGAGATAGATGTTTAGATGTGAAGGAGATTTGTGGTGATTACAGATGGAAATGTGACTTGAAAATATCTCTGCTTTGATTATTGAGGATCTCCTGGCCAAATGGGATGGTGATTTGAAAATGAGCCACAGTTGAATTTCACTCACTCACTTTCCTTTGCCTTAGTCCCTGATTTATCACTGATCGCCACAGCAGAATGAACAGCCATCAACTGAATTTTAAAATTATATGGCAAAAAGTAGGGGTGACAAGGTTGCTCAGTGGTTAGCATCGTCACCTCACAGCAAGAAGGTCGTTGCTTCAAGTCCTGGCTGGGTCATTTGGCATTTCTTTGTGGAGTTTGCATGTTCTCCACATGTTCGAGTGGGTTTCCTCTGGGTTTCCCCCACAGTCCAAAGACATACACTATGGTTGAACTGAATAAACCAATTTGGCCATAGTGTATGAGTGGGGGTAAATGTGAGAGTGTATGGATGTTTCCCAGTAGTGGGCTGCAGCTGGAAGGGCATCTGCTGTGTAAAACATATGCTGGATAAGTTGGTGGTTCATTCCGCTGTGGTGACCCCTGATGAATAAAAGGAAATGAATGAATGAATGAGAAAAAGTTAAACTTGGTATTTTTAATCAGTTTTACTCATTTACTCATGTTGAGATCACAAGAAAAGTTAATGTGATTTAACTAAAACAAATTAAGGTAGCAAGAATGGATTTATAGTAAACCTGTTGAATGCCAAATACCCAGGAAATACACACACACACACACACACACACACACACGCACACACACACTTTTTTCGGCTAAAATAAAAGCAGTTTTACATTTTTTAAAGATCATTTTAAGGTAAAAATGATTAGCACCTTTAAGCTATTTTTTTTCTCTATAGCCTACAGAGCAAACCACAGTTGTACAATAACTTGCCTAAAAAACTTGTGTTAAAAATAACACTGAATTCAGCAATATATA
>CAIGQQ010031496.1:9032677-9077868 GCA_903798035.1 Danio albolineatus
ATCTATCTATCTATCTATCTATCTATCTATCTATCTATCTATCTATCATTTTCAAAAATTGTCAATCCATCCATCCATCCATCTTCACCCATCCATCTATCCAAAAATCTTTTTTCCATCTCTCAAAAATCACTTCTTCATCCATCCATCCACCCTCCATCAAAATTACCTTTCCATAAAGATCTTCTGACCATCCCTACATCCATCCATCCGTCCAAGTTATCTTTCCATCCAAAAAAATTATCAATCAATCCATCCATCCATCCATCCATCCATTCATCCATCCATCAATATATCTATTCATCCATCTATCTATTTATAAATGTATGTAAATATATCCGTCAGCTATCCACCCACCCATCTATTTATCATACTGTTCATCTATTTTTTATTTAATATCTATAAATCCATTTGTAAAATCTAATCATCCATCCATTCATCTATCTACTCATCTATCAGTGGTCTAAAGGAAAGATTTCTTCTGTAAACCTCAAACTGATTACGAACCAGTTCATGTAAATATGATTAGAGTGGAGAAAACAGAGCAAAAATAGAAGATGTTATTTATAGCAGTAATACTATCACAGTAATCTGTTATGATGGAGTTTAAAGGGATAATTCTATCAGAACAGAAGATTCCACCATGATCTATTCATGTTTCATCATACAGTGAAAGCAACTTAAGTCCAGTTCTGCCATTTGACTGCCATTTTGATGACAAAACTGTTCAGAAACATTGAAACTATCATCTTTTTAATATTTCTCTCATTAAAGTCACACAGATTTGCTAGATTTGTAGATATGCTGATTAACAAAGTTAACTTTTAAAGCTTTAATCACAAACCCTCCCAAGTCTAACCTGTGCAACTTTACAACCTACAGTCAAAACTGCACATCACATTATAAAAAAAGATCAACTGAAGTGACAAAACCTTTTTTTCTGGGCTTTTTTCCCCCAACAAGGACAAAAAGTCCTTTGCTAGATTTTCTAAAGGGTGTAAACAATAGCATGTTGCACTCGGTTTAAGAGACTTAAAAGCTTTCCGGAAGAAAAGGAGTTTTTATTACAGTCTAAACAACCTCTCTGAGTCACAGCAAAATAACATGCAGGGGAGTCGGATGAGCTTTCAGAAGGAAACGGGAAACTTTAATAAAAGTTGGGTCTGTCTCTAGAGAATCCTATTCCGCTCTGAGTCAAAGCAAAGTAGCCCTCGAAACAGACATGCAACCGAAAACACTCGAAAATAAATTCACCCTTAACCAAGTTACAACATACAATTTGAAGATGAAAGCTATCTGGATATTGAGCAATTACATCAACGTGACGCCAAAGTTCCCCGGTCCGACTTTTTACCCAGTTTGACTCGAGCGTTCTCCAGATCCAATGCTTTTTTTATTAAGCCCCGTCAGGTTTCATTACTAACTGGAAAATCTAATTTGCTTGTGTGTATCTGACAGTATTTCAAACTAATTCATCTTGTCAAGGTGCAGGCTCGACAAGCCCACCAGATGGTGTTTGTGTAAGATGAAACCCTGCTACTTGCCCACCAGGAACCTAAAGGCCGCAGTTACCTGCAAAAAAAAAAAAAAAAATCCTTGAGATTGAGAAAGCCCTCGTATCAGTCGTCTCTCCGTCTCATTTCATGCCTCAAAGCAAATCTACTCTGCTTCCCTGATGTCAGGAGAGGAAAAACAAACATAAATGTTGTCAGTTAGCCCTGGATATCACAAAATAAACCCTGTTTAATCTAATAAAAAAAAGTTTAAAAACAAGGGTTTTGAGATCTTGATGTACAGTATATAAAACTAATATGGCAACAAATGTAAATAGAGCTCGTCTGAGCAAAAGACAGAACATTCATGGAAGTAGTTGCTAAAGTGTTGTGATTGCTTTTAAATTACCTTGTTGTATGTTTTGTGTTCTGGCAAGTTTTATCATGAAATATAATGTAAGTGTGATTTACTATGCAAGCTTGCTTTCACCATGGAATTAAAGTAATGACTTTTTTTTTACAAGAATCACCCCAGCAGGCACACAATGTCATAAGATGTCAATATTAGGTTAGATTTAGGTCGTGATGTCAGGTGACCAAAATTCAATGTCTAGCCAGCGTCTAAGGACAAAGTTATTTTGACCTCTAATAATAACGTCAAATGACGTTTAGTTGATTTTAGGTTGTGTTGGAAAGTGAACAAAATCTAACGTCAAGCCATAATCTTCAACCAACATCATATTGACATCAAATACTGAAATTCATTCGTCAGATATAGCAGCCAAAATCCAACGACTGATAGACTTCATAGTGCCAACGTCAACATAATGCCAAGCTGTAACATCATTAGACGTTGATATTTGGTTGATTTTAGGTTGTGTTGGAAAGTGACCAAAATCCAACGTCAAGCCAAACCAACGTCTTCAACCAACGTCATATTAGCATCAAATACTGACATTCATTAGTCAGGAATGGCAGCCAAAATGTCTGCCATATCTATCTGATAGATATCATAATGGTAACGTCTACACAACGTCAAGCTGTAAAATCATTAGACGTTGATATTTGGTTGATTTTAGGTTGTGTTGGAAAGCGACCAAAATCCAACATCGAGCCAACATCATCAATCTACGTCATATTGATATCAATTACAGACATTTATTAGTCGGTTATGCAGCCAAAATGTCTGCCATATCTATCTGATAGATATCATAGTGGTAACGTTCACACAACGTCAAGCTGTAACGTCATTAGATGTTGATATTTGGTTGATTTTAGGTTGGAAGTTGGACATTAACGTCGATCTGATGTCTGACTCGATTTTTATTTCCAAACAAAATACAACATCCCCACAACAATGGGGTACAACGCCATGTTGACGTCCTGGGCCTGCTGAGATGAAGAAAAAAAATCTCATTGTGACTTCTAATCCCAGAAATCCCAGAAATCCTATGACCTGGCAATGATGAAAAAATAAATTCACAACAGAGATATGAACTTAGAATATCAAAGAAAATCTATTTGCAAAGACAAACTGCAGTTCTAAGGGGAGAAAGCTGAATTGTGGTTTATTAAGTTTTATAAGAAATCAAATCAGAATTGTGAGAAATTTGCAATTGTAAAAAATTTAAAACAATCAAATTAGCAGTTTTAAAAATCAGAGAACCATTAAATTCACAATTGCAAGAAATAAAAGTTGCAATTCTGAGTAGCTGTTATTACTGTTTGAATTTATTATTTGTCAGCGCGATAGCCCAGTTGTTAGTATGCTGACATATGGTGCTGCAGTGCTCTGGGCGTTCCGAGTTTGAATCTTGGCTCGTGGACCACTTAACTTCCTGTCTACCTCCTGTCCTGTCAAATAAAGGCAAAAATGCCAAAAATAAATCTTAATAATAATTTATTCTTAATCCATTGGTGAAAAAATATATACTACTCACAGCTAATTGTGAGGTGTTGAATTTCTGGTGTAAGCCCCTGTAGTGTTATAGTGTTAAAATCCAAGTTGCCTTTCCATACTTCTCATCTGTGTTAATTGTTTAGCTTTGAGAGATGACATTCCTGTGTTCAGTAAAATTACTGATATAATTCGTCACCTTGGAATTATAAGGTTGTGTCTGCATTCTGAATAATTTTGAGATATTGAGCTTCAAAGTTTTGCACTCCATAGCAAACAGTGCGTCTATAACATTTGATTTTTTAAACAAAAAGTCTTCAAATGTAATCAACCATAATGTAAATACGTTGTCAATTAATACGAATATGTCAATTACTCAATTTTGACAAAAATGTCAGATTGACCCTAATAATTCTAAGTTGTCGAATTGTATTTGACAGTCCGTATTTTTGCTGACTTGTGAATTTAAAACCGTGCACAGCAAATTTGTCAGTGTACATTTTACACCACAGGTGTTAAATTTACCACTTTTCTGGTGTCTATATGAGTCCCACAAACCAAGTGTCCTAGTTACACTTTCAAAAGTGTTGAATATATACCTCTGCAGTGTAAAATATATACACTTTTGAAAGTGTAATCTGGACACTTGGCTGGTGGGACTCTTTCATCCACCAGAAAAGTGTTAAACCTGGTGTTAAATGTACACTGGCAAATCTGCTGTGCAGTAATTTAATAAACAAAAGTAAATACACTAAATTACACTAAAATAACATTCACGCAAACATTCATTCAATTTCCTTCAGCTTAGTCTGTAAATCATCAGGGGTCACCACAGCAGAATGAACCAGCAATTTATCCAGCATATGTTTTACGCAGCGGATGCCCTTCCAGCTACAACCCAACACAGGGAAACATCAATACACATTCACACACATACACTACGGCCAATTTAGTTTATTCAATTCACCAACAGCGCATGGGACTCAAACCAGCGACCTTCTTGCTGTGAGGTGACAGGGCTAACCACTGAGCCACTGTGCCACCCATTGACACAAACATATAATTAATATTCTTTTTCATTTTTCTATGAGAAATGATGAGTTCTGTACAAAAAAGACACATCAAAACCCACATTTTTATGTTGACCTCCATTATGCAGCAGTGAAATTGAACCAAAAGGAAATTTAACACATTCAGCTTAATCGATGGCACAATTATCTGTCAAACACACAATTAACAAACTGTCTAACACATCCAGCACAAAACACCTTTACAAATGGCAAATATGCTCTTCATTTACGCTGCCTACATTAGCCTACAAATAACATAATAGGATCGGTGTGAATAAAGTGTTGAATATTAATGCGTTATTATTATAGACGTACGTGAAGCGCAGAAGGTTTGTTGCAGTACTAATGGGGTTACAAGATGCAGAGAGGTTAATTCCAGCATCCAAGCCTAGATTTACATCATTGTTTGTAGATTAAAGAGGGCTTTCCAGGGAACGGTCTTCTCATGTTTGCCCTCTCCTCCAACGAAGCAGCCGAACGCACCGCGGTCTGATTAATCTTAATGAATTATGCAAATGCACTTTATCTCAAGCGACTTCAGAATGTTTCTGTATTGTTTTATTAATGCGCTTTTGAATTACTTCGCACAATTACAAAAGCTCCCACTCCTTCTCTCTCGCACACCCGGCGCAATGTTTCTCATTCAGTCGCGTTCCTTTATTAAAAACGCACGGCGGTCTCGGAAGAGCTGCATGCACGAATAAGAAATTAGTCATTACTGTAATTTAATGACTTTAAACTAAACAAGACTGCGGTCTAGATTACTAAGCGTAACCCAAATCCTCCTCCCCTGCATCCCAAGGGTCTGATCTTTGGGAGTGTGTCTCCTTAATTTCTACTTAATTAATTACGTTCGTTATCACTACTACCCTGTGGTGAGAGCGTGGATTCAATTACGATGGCAAAACTGACAAAAAGGGGCCTTGATGAGTGATTTTGTTGAGGTGTGCAGATTCTCAAAGTTTACTGATGACTGGGCGACCTCAAATGTCTATTTATTAGACTTTATTTCTCAAAATTTGAAGATTTTTTTCTCAGAATTGGTATTTCTAGCAAGCTTTCCTGGAATTCTGACTTGGAATTTTTCAATTATGGTCAAATTTATTTGTATTGAGGCAGTTTTCTATCTCAGATTTTGTGATAAGTTCTCATTTGTGAGAAAAAGGCTATAATTGCATGATCTAAACTCATGCATTATACTAATACTTGCAAATGGCATGAATAACTCAAGATTTTGTTAAGGTGTGCAGATTCTCAAAGTTTACTTATGACTGGCGACCTCAAATGTCAACTTATTAGACTTTTTTATTATTATGATTATTATTATTAGTGATATTTGTGCTCAGAAATTGTATTTCTGGCAATCTTGAGTGTACAGGCTTTATGTCAATTTTTGATTTGCTCAGAATGTGATTTTTCGAACACACTTTATGTTGATGGTCCGTTTGTTGAACTTAAGTTGCATTGCATCTACATGCCAACTAATTCTCATTAGATTATAAGTAGACTGTTAGGTTGGAGTTAGGGTTAGAATTGGAATTAGTGTACCGTAAGTTGTAATGTACTTGCAAAGTTTCTTAGTCAGTTAAATGTCTGTTGAATGTCAGTATCAGCAGATATTAAGCAGACAGTCTACTAATACTCAAACGAACCATCAAAATAAAGTGTTCCCGATTTTTCAATTATGGTCTAATTTTCAGTATTGAGGCTTCTGTCAATCAAGTTTACAGCCTTTTTTGCAATTCTGGCTTATTTCTTGCAGCTTTTGTTTATGTTTTAGCATTTTTCCCACCAGAAGTACAGTTTTGTATCTCAAATTTTGTGTTATAAACTGTCATTTGTAAGAAAAAGGCTACAATTGCATGAAATAGACTAATAATTCCAAGAGAGTGAAATAAACTTGCAAGTGGCATCATTAAACTTACGACTTTGTTGAGGTGTTCTGATTCTACTGATGACTGGATGACCTCAAATGTCTATTTATTAGACTTTTTCTGACAATATTGAGATGTTTGTTCTCAGAATTGGTATTTCTGGCGATGTTGAGTGTACAGGCTTTCCTGCAATTCTGACATGCTGAGAATGGAGTTGTGATTTTTTCAATTATGGTCTATTTTTCAGTATCAAAGCTTCTGCCAATCGAGTTTGAAGGCTTTTTCACAATTCTGAGTTATTTCTTGCAGCTTTTGTTTATGTTTTAGCATTTTTCCCACCAGAAGTACAGTTTTGTATCTCAAATTTTGTGTAATAAACTGTCATTTGTAAGAAAAAGGCTACAATTGCATGAAATAGACTAATAATTCCAAGAGAGCTGCAATAAACTTGCAAATGGCATGATTAAACTTACGATTTTGTTGAGGTGTATTGATTCTCAGAGTTTACTGATGACTGGGTGACCTCAAATGTCTATTTATTAGACTTTTTCTGACAATATTGAGATATTTGTTCTCAGAATTGGTATTTCTGGCGATGTTGAGTGTACAGGCTTTCCTGCAATTCTGACATGCTGAGAATGGAGTTGTGATTTTTTCAATTATGGTCTATTTTTCAGTATCAAAGCTTCTGCCAATCGAATTTGAAGGCTTTTTCACAATTCTGAGTTATTTCTTGCGGCTTTTATGTTTTAGCATTTTTCCCACCAGAAGAACAGTTTTGTATCTCACATGTTGTATTTTAAACTCTAAATTGTGAGAAAAGGCTGCAATTGCATGAAATAAACTCAGAATTCCAAGAGAGCTGCAATAATAGATGTCAAAAACATAGACAGCTTGACTAAAACCACGCTAAATAGATGTCTAAGAATAGCCCAAAACTAGTCATCAAATGATTGACTACATGTCAGGTACAGTATGTCTAATCTGCGTACTTGATGACTAGTTTTTAGTTTTATGGCTATTCTTAGACAACTGTTAGATTTTTACTGAAAGCTCAAATTTAGCCTTATTTTAGATGTTTAGATGTCTGATTATTTCCAATGGAGACATGCGCATATTGGGAGCAGTGTGTGCACGGCTCGTAGAGCGGACCGACACACTCACACCCTCCAGGCACACGTGAGAAATTATCTCATGCTGTAGTGGTGAGAGTTGTGTGTGGCTTTCAGTGAAATATAAACAAAAGATATGTGAGACGAATTATTACAAATTATTAAAATGATTATGTATGAACGCAGATAATAACAACAGTTCATTTAAATACTTGTCACGATCACACTCACATTCACACAAACTACAAATCCGCCGTTTCATGGACTACATATTCAGTCATGCAACACACACACACCTGCTCCAATTCACTAGTTATTTTAAACACTCACACAGCTGAAGCTGCTCACAGACTGATTACCTGGACTACAAGTACAGCTCAAACACACGCAATGGTGCTGAGTCGTGTCTACTGTTTAGTGACATTACAACGTAGTTTCCTTTGTCTTGCTTTTCCATGTTTTTGATCGTTGCCTTGTTTATTTGTATATTCCTGTCTGCTGCCTGCCACTGACCGTCTACCTGTCTATTGACCACGATTCTGGATTGCCTGTATATATCTGTTTGCACCTGTGTTAACCTTTACTTCCCTGGCCTCGCTAATAAACCTGCATTTGATTCGAACATCCATTGTCAGTGTCACTCCTACATTACACTTAGCTAATATATAGCTTAAATTAACGTTCATTCTGCTGTGGCGACCCCGGATTAATAAAGAGACTAAGCCGACAATAAAATGAATGAATGAATACTTTTTTTAAAATTATTATTATTATTATTATTGATTTATTCATTGTTCTGTGTTTTATTTTGGTTGTAAAATTATATCTCATGTTTAAATCAAAGACTTTTTGATTAATTTTTAAGTCTAAAGAGAGAAATAGACTATAGTTTGTTAATATTTTGTGCTTTTTTTGTCACTATTACCAGCGATTTCTACAGCCAGAGATTGCTGGTTGGCACACACACTTCCTGGAACTACAGATTTGTTAAAGAACTACAACTCCAGTCATGCAGCGCGGCACACACACACACACTCCTGCTCCGTATCGCGACTGATTGCATACACACCACCGGAGGACTGTCAAAGACTGATTACACACACTACATAAGCAGCACATACACAGTCGGCGCCGAGTATTGTTTTCTGTATAGTGACATACAACGCGTTTCCTTTGTTCCTGTTTTTCTGTGTTTTAGACCCTAGCCTTGTTATTTATCCTTGCCTGCCGTCAGCCTTTTGACCTTCCGCCTGTTTACAACTACGATTTTGATTACCTGTATGAATCTGTTTGCCCCCGATGACCGCTGCTATACTGACTTTTAATATTAAACTGCACTTAGATCCTCAACTCTGTTGTCAGCGTCACCCTCCCGTTCCAGTTTTTGGTTATAGAGCTGCAACAAACAACACTTTAAAATATATGCAGTTTTCTTGTGATTTTCTAAACTAGTAGTGCTTTGAATTCAATAAATGCATAATAATCGTGATAACCGTGAAACCATGATGATTCTTCAAACCAATCGTATAACCAAAATCTATAATCGTTGCATATCTAATTGTTATGCTGTTCAAAACATAACATGAATGTGTTTGACTATAGAAGAAGCCTACTTAAGCAATACTCTGATTTTGTTGTGTTTCGATATACAACATTTGAATATGTTTGTTAAAAAAAGCCACATTGTACAATGCAGTGATGTTGTGTAGTTTCAAACTACAACATATTATCATTTTATTGTAGAAAAAGCCAACGATTGGTGTCTTAAGGAGCAAAAATACAGCATATTGGCTCTTATATTGCAGTTGCGTCATCACTTATACTGCAAGTCATATCTCTCCGGCCCCTCATTTGGGATGCTTTTCATGAACTGGGCCCTATGACAATCTAATTGAATAACCCTGATGTACACCTTTATGGCCCATTTCCACTGAGTGGTACGGTGTGCTTTTAAGGCCGTTTCCACTGTCTAAAAGCGTACCGAACCAAACCGTACCGTACCACTTTTTGTTCACCCTTTGCAAAGGGTACCAAGGGAACCAAGGGTACCAAAAGGCGGAGCTAGACGCGCAGCTGAACGTTATTGGTTTACAGAGAAACGTCATTTGCTCGCGCAACAAGCCAGAATGAAAACAAAGGACCTGCCATGTTTAATACAAAGCCGAGAGACAATAACCCGAAATAATATAAACATATAATAACGAGCCATGGTCGACCCGAGCTCAAACAAACATTGTCGTCGTCTTGAAAAGCCACAAAGCCAAGAAGAAGAGCAGATTCTCCGCTGTGCCCCTTAGTTTTTAGGAGCCCGTCTAAAGCGTGAGTGGTTTCGCTTTCTCACTTGCGCCCGTGTGCGCGTCAATTTTTGAAATGTGTCAACATGAAGAAACTGCTGGACTAACCTTGACAATTATGAACTCGGAATGACGAAATGACTCTCTAACGAGAGGTTACAGGTGCTGGTGAAGATTAAAGATACAGATGAGAGGTTTGCACTGATTGTGGGCTATATTTTATATTGTTTTTGAACCTAAATAAGGCATACATGTCTGTTGTGTGTAATTTTCTGTAATTGATATTATATCAGAGACTGTAAGGAGCTGTATGTGTTCATATCTGATAGAATAGTAGGCTATTTCGCATCATTGATCTAGTTATAATCAGATCATGTTCATACATACCTGTCAACATTGGGATGTGAAAATAAGGGATCACCCCCCCCACCCCACCCCACCCCCATCAAAAAAAAAAAAAAAGATTAAAAAAAAATCCACTTATTGAATGTCCTTCTGGAGCTGTTTCAAAGTAAATAAACAGTTAAACAGTCAGTAATAATTTTTTCTAGTATTATTTACAAAAGAAAATTTAATAGTATACGTTAGCAAACAGTTTAGCTTATTAAAATTAGCTGTTATAAAGAAAAAGGATCAAGTTATCAAATCTTATTCATCTTTTCCTCACTGTTTAACTTACACATTATGAATAAAGAGCAGTGAATGAATCTCATTTATTTAGTTTTTTGTTTGATTACATTAAATAACAGAGGTGTCACTGTTATAAATAACAAAAGTTTATATATATATATATATATATATATAGTTATAATGAAAGCATTCGATTGCTTTTCTAAAGTTTTATGCTCATTTAGAAAAAAAAATATTTGTGTTTGAAAAAAAAAACTCATCAAGATCGACATCTTTAGATGTTATTATTATTAATTATGTGTATATGCCTGTTCAAACACAAACACAAAACCCAGTATACACTTTCACTCTGCTTCTAATCGAGTGTACAGAATTCATTTGGGAAACAGCATCTGTTTATCATTACGGACGCGTCAGCTGAAAGTCACGCACCTCTATGACTGTTTTAAGAATTGTATAGGAGGAGTGACGGCACCTGTAATGAAAAGGAAAGGGAATCCCGCCGTTTTTATGTTTATTTCAGAGTGTTTCATGCCTAAATAAAACTAAAGCACAGACAGATTCCAACAGATTTAACAGCAAGGGCGGCCCCTGGTGGTTCGGCGGTATGGGTTGCGTATAGGGATGCTCGGCTCTTTAATGTTTATTGACACCTGTCGGAGAACGACTGAAAATACGGGAGAAATACGGGAAAATACATTTACGGGATGATAGCGGGATAGAACTGTAAAATACGGGAGAATCCCGGGAAAAACGGGAGGGTTGACAGGTAAGTGTTCATAGAAAAGTCAGTAATGAACATTTATACACCAGTGTTTATGTGTATAATAAAGCATCTGTTTTGTGAGGAGTGCTTCTCGTATGATTTGTGAAAATGTGGAAACAGGCCATTAGTAAAGCTGCTTTGAAACAATAATTATTGTGAAAATAAACTATTAATTGCATTGAATAAATAAATAAACTTGAATTGCATTGAATAATATCAAAGAGTAAAAAAAAAGAAGCCCTTGACGAGAGCTCTCTTAGAGGTGTGCAGATTCGGAAAGTTTGCTATTGACCGAGCGAACTCAAGTGTCTATGCATTACTTCATGAAGAACTCTTCTGCACACAGGGCCGCTTCAGTACGGGACCTAAATGAGAGCTGCGATTTTACTGAGCGTGAGTCACTCCATTGATAAGAGCAACATTATCAAAGCTTTTACATATAATTGCGTACACGATTCACTTCAAAGCGCTCATCAAAAGGCCGCGGCAACACTGCTTATCTCCATAAACGTGATATAATGTACAAATCTAAGGATTATGAGAGGATTTGGATAACAATTTTGCGTGTGGGTAGAAACGCTATAGACGAGGACGGGTTCATTTGGACCATAAAAACTGCAGCGAGATGACAGCTCCAACAGATTATATTAGCTGCCTCTTCATGTTGCCTTCAAATGACAGCTTGTGCATTTCAATCAGGATGTCCAAGGATTATGAAACATCCAGCGTGTAGCATTCATTCTAATGCTTGATTTCATATTCAAAGCGTAATGCCGATATGCTTATCAATGCGCCGTCATGCTCGGAAGAAAATGCCAACAGACAGCGTTCATATTAAAGTCAAATTGCAACACTCATGTCACTACGGAGTCTCCTTGATCTAATGGATTTCAGGAGAACCAGGCTTCGGCCCTTATGCGCCGTACACATGACCACTTGGGCTGTAGATGATGTGCATGGTGAGTGTGCTTAATATATCTTTTAATTAACAAGACATCAACACACCAGCTAATGCAGTTTTATGAGATAAATGTGACAAAATTAGCCCAAAAATACATTTAAGAGTCAAACTACACTGTAAGAAACATCTGTTATTTAGCAGTTTCTGTATTTTGTGTTTACCATCAAGTTTTGATGTAGAAAATTCAACTAAAATTCAATTCAATGTGACTTTTATTGACATTTTAGTAGTTTTAAATAAAATAACATATAAGAAATAATACAGTGGGGGAAAAACACTCACTCACTTATTACTTTATAACTGCTCGTTAACGCAAGTTTCTAATCAGCCGATCACATGGCAGCAACTCAATGCATTTAGGCATGTAGACATGGTCAAGACGATCAGCTGCAGTTCAAACCGAGCATCAGAATGAGGAAGAATAATGATTTAAGTGACTTTGAACGTGGCATGATTGTTAGTGGTAATTGCAACAGGTGGTCTGAGTATTTCAGAAACTGTTGATCTACTAGGATTTTCACGCACAACCATCTCTAGGGTTTAAAGAGAATGGTCTGAAAAAGAGAAAATATCCAGTGAGCGGCAGTTCTGTGGGCGCAAATGCATTGTTGATGCCAGAGGTCAGAGGAGAATGGCCAGACTGGTTCTAGCTAATAGAAAGGCAACAGTAACTCATATAACCACTGGTTACAACTGAGGTATGGACGGATGGGCTACACACACCTGTCAGCTAAGAACAGGAAACTGAGGCTACAATTAGCACAGGCTAAGCACCTTTGGGATGTGGTGGAACGGGAGATTCACATAATAGATGTGTGGCAGACAAATCTACAGCAACTGCATGATGCTATCGTGTCAATATGGACCAAAATCTCTGAGGAATTTTCCAGTATATAGCTGAATATATGACATGAAGAATTAAGGCAGTTCTGAAGGCTTTTACTTAATAAAGTGTTCAAGACTTCACACTTAGCTTCTGATTGATTATAAAGCTTGTTTGGCATGCTGTCCCAAGAGAGAGCCCTGAACTCATAAGATCCTCGAGCCAGGGGCTCCCTCCCATTTGCAAGGCACGAGGAGAGTTTGAGCTCATGTAGATCTCGAGAACTCCCCTGCTGTAGTAGCTAATGATCAGATAATGATTGCTCTTAAGAGATAACTACTTACTAGGAGCATGTCTATGTAACCGATTTGGATTAGTCAATTATCTTAACTTGCATGTTTTTGGACAGTGGGAGGAAACCGGGGAACCCGGGGGGAAACCCATGTGAGCACGGAGAGAACGTATAAACTCCGCACAGAAACGTCAGCTGGCTTGGTAAGGACTAGAACCAGTGACGTACTCGCTGTGAGGCAACAGTGCTAACCACTGGGCCACCGTGCCACCCATCTAGGAAAAGAGCAGGAGTAGGGGTGGAATGGGGGATTCTTCAAAACAAAGATGGCTGTGATATGGAACTTAGGGTATTTATAGTGGTTTAGGAATCATCTGATTGGTGAATCATAAATTGAATAATGTGGGACTGGCTACAAGCAATCATAAGCACATGATCCTCTAAAAAATACGTTTCTAAATAAACTTCACTAAGAATTCAACACGTCACCATTTTTCTCAGAAAACATATTTCTAAAGGTGCTGTTGACTTGAAAATTTCACCAGATGTTGGTAACAACCAAAAAATAGATATTAGTAAAGAAAACAAATCTAATTAGTTATGTGTTATGTGTAAAAAAATGAAATGTCACAGGGAAAAAGTATTGAACACATGAAGAAAGGGAGGTGTAGAAAGGCAGTGAAAGCCCAGACAGCTGAAATCTCTCAGAGCAGCTCAAATCTCTCAGAAGTTATTCAGCAACCCTATGCCCTTCATCATTGTAAATTAACATTAACTGCTTTTCAGCAAGACAATGATCCAAAACACAGTCAAGGGTACTCTCAAATGGTTTTAGAGAAAGAAAATCAAGCTGTAGAATGGCCCAGCCAATCACCTGACTTTAACCCAATAGAAAATACAAAATAAATATCAGTTTAGATAGATGAAACCAACAGAAGCATCAAGATTTTTGCACTCTGTTGAAGTCTGTGAAAAAAACTCACACCTGAGCAATGCATGTGACATCATTCTCCATAAGAGATGCGTCTTTAAGCTAAAACACATTTTTTTAAATGCATTGCTAAACACTTCATTTGGAAAACTTTAAAGATGATTTTCTCATTATTTAGATGTTTTAACCCTCAGATTCCAGAATTTTTTAAATAGCTGTTTCCCAAACACGATTAAATTCAAAAAAATCCTTGAAAATGTATTAATTTAGCTTTCAGGTGATGTACGAATCTCGATTTCAAAAAAATTATGACTGGATTTGTGGTCCAAGGTCACAAATACGCTAAATTAAGCTCCGATATGCTCACTGCAAGATTTTGTGTACATTGTTTAGTGGTAAAAAGAAGTTTGAAATGCCTGAGCAGCATTATACTGTACCCATGTGGATGTTTGTTCCAGCTTTGCAACTCAGCAGTGTAGTCACATCACGTTTATTTATATAGTACTTTATACAGTAGATTGCTTTAAAGCGGGGCTGTATATAAACTCCATCCTGGAGGGCGACTGTCTACAAGCTGAGCTCTAACTAGCCTCAATACACCTGGCCTAGTAAATCTTTGATTAGCTAATTCAGGTGTGCTTCATTAGGATGTGAGCTAAACTGTGGGTGCGTGTCAATCTGCACCCTAGCTCCCAAGGTCATTCATCAGTATTGTGAGCACGAATTAGGGCACTGGTAAGGGCACTAATGAGCTTGGTTCATTACACATTAGGACACCGAGTGTGACATGAGGACATCCTCATTGTACAACATCAAAATTGGAATTAATAAACAACAGCAGAATGAATCATTTTCATATATTAAATTGACAATGAAGTTTCTAAAACTACATTATTGCTAAATAATTAGATTGTTTCATGTACCAGCAGCAAACCAATAGTGGTTTGAAATCATTTAACAGGTAAAGCAAACTTTTGCCAGAAAGTTAGTTTTTTAACAAGTTGTTTCAAACCATACTAGTTAATGCTGACGTGTTCCATAGGGATAAATGTACGCTGTTCCCCAAGCTGATTCTGTACATGCGATTTGAAGCAGAGTGAAAGTCTGTGTTTTGGGTGCGTGTTTGAACAGACATATACACATAATTTATAATAATAATAATAATAATAATAATAATAATAATAATAATAATAATAATAATAATAATAATAATAATAATAATAATAATAATAATAATGTAAGGGCGCCACGGTGGCGTAGTGAGTAGCATGTTCGCCTCACAGCAAGTAGGCCGCTGGTTCGAGCCCCGGCTGGGTCAGTTGTCATTTCTGTGTGGAGTTTGCATGTTCTACCGTGGTCGCGTGGGTTTCCTCCGAGTGCTCCGGTTTCCCCCACAAGTCCAAAGAAATGTGGTATATGTGAATTGGGTGTGTATGGATGTTTCCCAGAGATGGGTTGCAGCTGGAGGGGCATACGCTGCATAAAACAAATGCTGGATAAGTTGGCGCTTCATTACACTGTGGCGACCCCAGATTAATAAAGGGACTAAGCCGAACAGAAAATGAATGAATGAATAATAATAATAATAAGAAGAAGAAGAAGAAGAACAATAATTAGAAGAAGAATATCTAAAGATGTGGATTTTGGTGGGTTTTCTTTCAAACACATCTAATTTAGTCTTATATGAGTCTTAGACTTTGATTTTGATTGACATGGAAAAAATTTGCAAATCTATAATAAATAATGCCAAAAAGCTGATTTTTTTTATGCATGTACAGAAATAAACAACCCAGATTCACTGTACTCCTGTATACATGACCACACAAAATACATCACAGGAGGTATGTTGTTTTGCTTTTTTTTTGTGCAAATCCACCAGAGGCTGTGTACGCTTTTTCAGATCTTAACTTTGCTCACGAGTGCCATTCGCACCTGCTGTTCTCACGTAAATCCACCAGAGGCCACTGTCGACTGACTGACTGACTGACAGACCGAGCAAAAACCCCACCCACCTTCTTCCCTAACCCCAATCAATAGAGTTTTCAAAAGCACAGATTGACCCGATCACTCCCTTCTCTAAACCCAACCGACAGTGTTTCCAAAAGCAATCCAGAAAAAGAAAAGTCCTTGCGGCTGCCTGATTTTTACTATGTTTTCAGATCTTACCACGTTCTCACCTTTTTGTTTACGTGTGTATTTTTTGGCTTTTGTTTTTGTTATATTTGCTTTTTTAAACCATTTTTCGCTGGACTCAAACCCCATCGCCATGGGCAACTCCTCTCTGTGTCTCTGCTACTGAGCAAACTAGTAGCAGTGGAAAAGCCATCCATACGGAGGTAAGCGGTCAGCTGGTAGCGCGGAAAAAAAACAGAAGCCATTGGCAGCATCATACCGCCCCATAGCATTCATTTTAAAGACGAAATGCAGCCATACATAGCTCTGGCTACATAATTTGCACTCTCCAGAAATGTATACATACTTCCTATTCAAAATGAGCCTGTGTTGAAAATAAATGCACGCGCACACACATACACTGAACAAAAATAAACAGAAATGTTTAACTGCCAATTACAGAACTAAAATTGTGACTTCAATGAACAAATGTAAATAACTAAATAAATAAACAGCTTTTGTATGCATGTAGAAGATTCCCATGTGCATATTTTTCGTCCTGCAAATGTCATGTGTGTTGGTGCAAACTTCAAAAACTTTGATTAATTAAATGTGCATTAAGCAGAAAGGTCACTTTTATCATACTACATAATTAGTATTTGCTAACTAACCACTAAAAATGTATGAAACGTATTTCGCATGCACATTATTAATCCCAAGATCTACTTCCATGGTGATTTTTTGGTCAGATGTGCTCACTATGAGCTGTCATTGTTTGACAAAGCACTGTTTGACGGTTCTTTTGTGCTCCACAGATGAAAGAAAATCATACAAGTTGATGTAATAACGACACGAGCCTGAGTAAACAATCATGGAATGTTAATTTTTTGGGGAGGATTACTCTTTTTAAATCTACCGTGTACCATCTGGTCATCATGTTTGATGAACAACAGGCATCGATGCAAGCTACATACCTAATCCATGTGCAGTTAGTGCCAAAACCCCTTACTTAAACCAGACAATGCGTATGAATGCAATCCTTTCCCCAGGATTTCGGAATTGACGGGAAGGTCTGGATGCTACTTTATAAACATGGAATATGATAATCTTCATTTACATAAATCTCTTTCTCTTCAGTCTCACATTCAGCCCTCTCATCTGGCATCACACGGAGGTCAAGGTGAAAAAAAAAACAGCTAGTGTCCACCTTTTTCCGCACAAACCACCATCAAATACCATTGAGGTTGTTGATCATAATGCAAATCTCAATTACTGGAAATCCTCTGAATTTAGAACCAATCGGAATAAATCTTGGCACTTTATATCACACGCTCTGGCATTCGTCCAATCGCTGCACTTTTGTACTGTGATTGTACTCCAAATACCCCCATTACCATTCAGACGCAGGTGATGAAAGCAGTGGTAGGTGTTGGGCGATGCGACATGAGATAAACAAACCGATTCCTACCCGTGTCTTTCCTGCACCCTAATGAACCGGACGTCCCGTGGACTCAATCCCCCTCACAGCTTCCACTACAGTGTCCGAACACACTCCGCATGTAGATAAGGACTGCCAGGTGTGATAATTCATAAGGGTTCATTCACAATTTTCTTGAAAGCCTTCTGAATTTTTTGGAGCCGCTGCGAGTGCCCTTGGCCCGGGGCGGATTAACAGCTGAGAGACCCAGCAGGGCAAAGTCTGGGTAATCCTGACTGCTCTATGAGGTATCATGGCTGTCTTACATCTGGTTTTGACCGTAGTCTGATTCCTCTCATTAGAGTCCACAGTTGGGCTTATGTAACACGAAGCTCTTGAAGAGCTTTTATTATGACGCTTTTGACAAGTTATTTAAATCTCTGGTGTCCCCCAGAATGTATCTATGAAGTCTACAATCATAAAGAAACACACAATACAGACGTTTTCACAAATACACAACCTGACTAAAGTTTTGTCGCCTATCCAAGTTTTAGGAACAACAAATAACAACTTGACTTCTAGTTGATTCATTTTACGCCAGAAGTGGCTCATATAAAAGGCAGTAGCCTCTAGATTACGCTTATTTTACCAAAATAAAATACGATGACGCGGTGGCGCAGTGGGTAGCACTGTCACCTCACAGCAAGAAGGTCGCTGGTTTGAGTTGCCATTTCTGTGTGGAGTTTGCATGTTCTGCCCGTGTTCCTGTGGGTTTCCTCCGGGTGCTCCGGTTCCCCCCACAACTCCAAAGACATGCAGTACAGGTGAATTGGGTAAGCTAAATTGTCCGTAGTCTATTTGTGTGAATGAGAGTGTATGGGTGTTTCCCAGTGATGGGTTGCTGCTAGAAGGGCATTTGCTGTGTAAAACACATGCTGGATATGTTGGCGGTTCATTCCACTGTGGTGACTCCAGATTAATAAAGGGACTAAGCCGAAAAGAAAACGAATAAATTAACGAATGAATGAATGAAAATATGATATCTTAATATTTAATTATTTAATTAGGACAATAAGTTCTGACTGTCCTTAGACAAAAGTCTTGTCACTTAACAGACATAATGTACAGTATAGAATATAAAGTCATGGTGAAGTGGAAACAGAATTAATATGGGAGTGTCCGACTCCCATAAGCTTGGAGGACTGCATCCATCCATCCATCTCTACAATGACTCAAATAACTTATTAATAAGGTCATCTGGAATGGCAAAGAAAGCATTCTTGCAGGACTCCCAGAGTTCACCAAGATTCTTTGGATTCATCTTCAATGCCTCCTCCTTGATCTTACCAGACATGTTCTATAATGTTCAAGTTTGGTGACTGGGTTGGCCAATCCTGTAGCACCTTGACCTTCTTTGCTTTCAGGAACTTTGATGTGGAGGCTGAAGTATATAGAAGGAGCGCTATCCTGCTGAAGAATTTGCCCTCTCCTGTGGTTTGTAATGTAATGGGCAGCACAAATGTCTTGATACCTCAGGCTGTTGATGTTGCCATCCACTCTGTTGATCTCTCGCATGCCATAATTTTTCCTTCACCAAACTTGACTGATTTCTGTGAGAATCTTGGGTCCATGCTGGTTCCAATAGGTCTTCTTCAGTATTTGTGATGATTTGGATGCAGTTCAACAGATGATTCAGCTGTGAAATTAACCACTTTTTTCTGCCACTTTTCCAAATGATCAACTTGAAATCAAGTTATTTATTTATTTATTTTATGGCTCTTACAACTGTAATTGACGATCACATTCATCACATTCATTATTGTTACAGTTATTTTCCTTGTCTGTTGTTTCAGTGCCATAATTGTCTTTCTCTGGACGAGTGATGATTTGCAGAAAGCCCTTATACGGAGCTGGTTTGGGCATGTATTATGCAAATTACTAACCTTGTACATGTGGCCTCTTATTCAGAAGATTCCAAAGTCACTAACAGAAGAACGAGTTTAAGAACAAGCTCATGTGCGAGTGCTCTTAATTAGGTGAAAAATCTTCACAAGAAATTCAAATGTGTCTCCTTAAATTTTCTGACCAATCAAATGCTCTCTAGTATCTGACATGTCCCACCTCCTTCAAGACGCTTCTCATTTGCGTTTCATTTTAACAAAACACTATTGGCTGTTTTTTTTTAAAGGGGAGGGGCTACTATATGCTCCACCCCATCTTCACGTTTCAGTCGAGATTACGTCAAACGTCTAATGAAAAATGTACACTTCAAAGCACTTCATGAGACCTTTAATGTCAAACTACTGTACTTAAAATGTGGTCAAGTTTTGCTGGTTTTTGTTAACACTGCAACACTCACAAATACAGTACTTCAACCACCTACCGTGACTCAAGGGCGAGAAAGGTCTCTGAGTTCTCCGTTTCACAGGACTGAGTCTTCATCCAAATGCCATGACCTGAAAACACAGTCAAAGCACTCAAAACCGCCTCAACACACACACACACATACACACGCAAGCCTAAATGCTTTTATCTCCAATCCTCGTCTAATGACACATTCTTTCAGTTGAAAGCTTGCTCACTGTCTGCAATTAGCTAAACACATTAGTACATTAGTCCTTCATTATGAACGCTCCACCATCTGAACATTATGTTTATGACATGTCGGGGACTCGCCTTTGTGCGACTCGCTCCTCAAAGTAAATGACATCTTGACTAACCTTGCGGTGCCCCTCCTTGTTCGGCTGTTGATATTGCTAATGGTAAATTAGCCAGACAAAATCACTGGCAAATGGTATTATGCTAATAGCATTAGCCCTGCCCTGTGCGAGTCAGTCTGAAGTGCTCTGTGACAGCTGCATAAGCGCTACGTGACTCCCAGACTGAATGTTAATAGCGCGGCGTCTGCACATAAATCTGTATATCAAAGCAAGAAGCTACACGTCAATTCGGACGCCAGCATTAGCATAGTCATGTGACATCTCGACGCTCTTGAAGATTTCATCAAAGTTGGCGACGTGACAGATGGAAAATGAAAGATATCTGATTGTTTATTCTTTTTGTTCTGTCGGTGAATGTTTTTTTTCTTCAGTAATCATTCTTCAAAGTTACAATCGCACGATATTTCCCATAGAGATAGAGTTTTATTTGAGATAATACTGACACTTTGACTCAATATTGGCCACCAAGGCTTTTAAAAACAAACAATAAATCTTTTTTGCCATCTTGTTCACAGCTCCCGTACACAATTTATCATCCAGGTTTAACACCTGTAATTCTTATCATCATACTAGCGTTTGGCTTTTGCACAAGTCCCGTTTCAAAACCATAGCCAAAAACATACACCTCACACTGATCAAAAATTCTGCTCATAGTAGAAGAAAGAAAATATTGGCACCGAAGGATAGTGGACTGAATATTAGTGCCTCTGGAACATATGATTTAAGTAATAAGTGAACCTCTCGAGTCCATTTTCGCTTGAAAAATGAAATCCGTTATAATCCGTAGTGGCAGAATTGTCTCTGAACTGCTCCACATCTTGATTTTTTTTTTTATGTAATATTTACTTTACATGGGGTATGATCTTGTCCAACACTTCTAAAAAACAAAGACAGGAGTCTGGCAGAGTGAAAATACTGTAGAAGAGGACGAGGGGAAAGAGAGAGAAAAAAACTCCATGTGTTTAAATGGTCTATTCCAAGTGGCATTAGTATTCAGTTGAGGTCCAACAAGTTGATCCCGATAGTTGTGAAGTAGTTTGAAGTCTATGTATCTTCATTTCCATTGCTTTGATCGAAAAATGGGGAGAGAGAAAAAAAATGCAGCTAGTCCCAAATGTATGTTGGTCCCAGACTATCGCGTGACCTGAAAAAGAGGAGTTTGAATATGATTTTCAGGGCAGGACTGGAAAGAATTCAGTGTCAAATCACAGAGGTTTTAAAATACAGTAAAGCACAATACAATTACGTAGCATAGCAGACGGGCTTATATACAGTAAAGTCTAGAATGGATACAGCTACAGACACTTGGACGTGCACATCAATATAGCATCTTTTTACAATAATGACTATTTTAATATCACATTGAGAAGTAGTTTTAGCCTTGGGGTTGGGTTAGACACAATGACTATGTTTACATAGACACCAGTAATCAAATTATTTGCCTTAATCTGAATAGCACAATAATATGATTAAGGTGTTTACATGAGATATTTTTTGAATGGTCCTTTCATGATCATGTTTTACATGTTATAGCACATCATTCGATTAATGTTGTTAGATTTTGCTGTATTTGACTTAACTGTTCTTGGGGGGCTCGCCAATGTATTAGATGACTCTAATACATAAAATAAGTAAGCTGACCAAAGTGCTTATGGGGAGAAGACTTTATTGAAGACAATGAATAGTGCAGTTCCTCAGCAGTGATAACTCGTCGGTCTTCAAGTAACTTAACCCAAAGTACTGTCTGTGAGACAATACTTTATACTAGCATCAAACAAACCATTCTGTGTTTACCCAGCAGGACCCTCTTATCAGATGTTTCAGCTGTTGTTTTGCTATTACCCATTGAGGCCCCGTTTACACTAGTGCGTTTTAGTTTTAAAACGGCGTTTTAGCAAGAAAATGATCCGCGTCCACACTCGCGTTTTCACCCAGCGTCTCAACAGATCTCCGTCTTCACTAATCCACCAGAAACGTATATCACGTGACCATTCGCACAATCTGGGCATGCGCGTTCTAGTATAAACAGGAAGCATGTGTCTCGCTCGGCATTCGGTTATTGTTAGTCAACAAACGCTGGTTGAACGATGAACGCGATGGTAAAGAAAGCAAGAGAGGTCTTTTTGAGGACAGACGACGAGGTTGAGTTGTTACTTAAAGTAACAAATGAATATAAAACATCCATGGCTATCGAAAATACAGCGCTTACAGTGAAGACTGGTCTGCCGTTATAGCCACGTGCGCTTGACGAATAAGGGAAGGATACGCAATGACCCAAAGCCCCAATCACGTAGCGAATCTCAGCAGCCACGCCTCTGTTTTCAAAAGTATGCGTTTCCCTCCATCCACACTGAGACGCTGCAGCAGCGTTTTAGAATGAAAACGCTCTCTCCAGCGTTTCTAAAACCCTCCGTTTTTGCACCTCGAAAACTCCGGCGTAGTATGGACGGATGGCGTAACCGTAGCAAAACGTATGCGTTTTAAAACGAAAACGCACTAGTGTAAACGGGGCCTGAGATTGTGAAAGGGTCACACCTATCGTAAAAGGGTCATTTAGTTCACACCTATCAGTTTGTGGGGGTTGAGGCACAGGTCACCCCATCATACAGAGAATTCAAAAGAGAATCAGAGTTCATTCAATGTAAATGCAACTAAACTAAAATGCATTCAATCTTTCAATGTCATTGCGTCACCACGCTATCCACATTTATGTAATTTTGGGTATTTCATTTTTAATTTGTCGACTTTAACTGCAGTTTGCCACTTTCACTTTCACTCAGGAACATTTTATCATGACCCCCTGTGACAAACGAAATACTGTATGCAAGTATGAACTGCTGGAAGAGTGTTGTTTTAATGGAATTTGATGCTGCATGCCCTATGGGAAAAAACCCTCTGCATTTTGCGATGCAGGTGTCTGTGGTCCTTCACTGACTCTGTAGGTGCAGAGAATAGTGTCAAACCGCCATGTGTATATAGACCTTCCTGTTGCAAAATGCTGAGAAAATCCTACGTGACGGTAATAGTTTGATTGCGGCATTTACACGTCTCTACTGCGCGTCAATAATGTGACTAAAATTAGCATACTCAACATGGATTTTCTGTTTAGTTTGATTATTCGTTTAGTTTGACTTTAGTCAGACTGAAGTAATCAAAAATCACTGTTTACCTGTAAGACTCTTAATCAGAGTATTGTCTTGATCATATTAAAATCGGATTATTAGTGTCCATGTAAATGTACTCAATGATAAAAACACACACACAAAAAACACAATGTAATGGGTAATTTATTAAATAATATATACATTTTGTTTTAACTTCTGGCTGGAGCTGTATCCCTTCTAGCAAAAATATTCATTATTTACATTTAGTGAAAAAAAAGAGCTACAAAATCATCAAATGAAAAGCAAATAAAAAAAATACTTTCTTATTAAATTAAATTAAAGTAAATTAGGGCGGTGCAGTGGCTCAGTGGTTAACAATCACCATACAGCAAGAAGGCCACTGGTTCGAGTCCTGGCTGTGCCAGCTGGCGTTTCTGTGTTGAGTTTGCATGTTCTTCCAATGTTCGCGTGGGTTTCCTCCATAAAGTGGGTTTCCTCCACCACAGTCCTTAGACATGTATAGGTGAACTAAATAAGCTAAATTTGCCATAGTGTATGTGTGTAAATAAGTGTGTATGGGTGTTTGCCAGTGCTAAGTTGTGGCTGGAGGGGCATCTGCTGTATAAAACATATGCCAGATAAGTTGGTGGTTCATTCCTCCAACTTTTATTTGCTACAATTCATTCATTTATTCATTCATTCATTCATTCATTCATTTTCCTACGGCTTAGTCTCTATTTCAGAGGTCCCCACAGAGGAATGATAAAGGATGCCCTTCCAGCCACAACCCAGTATTGGGAAACACCCATACACACTCATTCACACACACACACATACACTACAGACAATTTAATGTATTAAATTCACCTATGGCACATAATGTCTTTGGACTGTGGGGGAAACCCACACGAACATGAGGAGAACATGCAAACTCCACACAGAAATGCCAACTGATCCAGCCAGGTCTCGAACCAGCGACCTTCTTGCTGTGAGGCGACAGTGCTAACCACTGAGCCACCGTGCCACCCTATTTGCTACATATTTACTATAATGTACAACACAATTTTAAAAATGTATCTGCTATTACTAACTATATTTACAGCATATATAATATATAATAACAAATTAAATTTGAACATACAAATATTAGAAAATTTATGACAGTTGAAGCCCTCCTGTGATTTTTTTTTCTTTTTTTTTTTCAAATATTTCCCAACTGATGTTTAACAGAGCAAAGAATTTTCCACAGTATTTCCTATAATATTTTTTCTTCTGAAGAAAGTCTTGTTTGTTTTATTTAGGCTAGAATAAAATCAGATATATATTATTTTTTTATAAAAACCTTTTAAGGTCAGTAATATTAGCCCCCTTAAGCAATATTTGTTTTCTCTTGTCTAAAGAACAAACCATCATTATACAAGGATTTGCCTAATTACACTAACTTGTCTAATTGACTTAGTTAAGCCTTTAAATGTCACTTTAAGCTGAATACTAGTGTCTTGAAAAAAATTGTAGTAAAATATCATGTACTGTCATCATGGCAGAGGTAAAATAAATCAGTTATTAGAAATGAGTAATTAAAACCATTATTTTTAGAAATGTGTTGAAAAAATCTGCTCTCCGTTAAACAGAAATTGTGGAAAAAATAAACAGGGGGGCAAATAATTCTGACTTCAACCATATATTCCCTCCTAGTGCTGAACCAGTTGGAAACATTAAACATTAGACGTCAACGCTGAACTAAACTTACCATCACTCCAACACACACAGTATCACAACTCTATGCCAACAATCCCTGACTAATTATCCCTCAAACATTAGCTTCAACACCACAAAAAAGGAATAATCTTCTCTAAAAATGAAATCCTCCAAGGCACGAGGTGTTAGTAAGAGAACAGACACAAGCTCACACAGGCACACAGTATCGTCACCTATACAAGTGTCACCAAGCAGCAGGAGCTCGGCCTGAAATAGAGACCCGCACTGAGGGACACAAAAACCGCTAGTTCCCCTGGATCTGAGAGGCTTTCGCATGCAAGTCTGGTCCTGTTCCAGCTCCTATGACACGAAAGCATGGCTCTGGGTTCAGAGGCCAGAGCGGGACAGGTCTCTGTAGCCGTGGATGAGTCCGGAGATACAGGCTGCTAAGGGAAGCCCAGTGTAATCGACACCTCCAGGTCATTGCCAGCAGGCAGCCGGAGGACACACTGAGGAAGAGGAAGGTGTTCTGGCTGAGGACCCTTCACTGCCTGCCTGCTTGTCTCACTATATTGGTGCTTCAGTTTGTATGTGACTGAACATGTTCAGACTGAGCTACTGAGAGCTGAAATATGACTTTTGTCACTTTGCTCAAGATAGTCTGGTTTAGTATGTTTTCTGCAATAAGACAAAATGTTATATTTGTCCTACAATATCTGAGATTTGGTAAGAAAAAATGATGAGTAGAAGAATAAAAGAATATAAGAGAAAAGGTTTAGGAAAAAATCTTTTATTCTAACCAAGGTTGTATTTATTTAAAAATGCAGTATAAATAGTAATACCATTTTTGCTATTTTAATGAATTTTAAAAATGGAATTTGGTTCTGTTATGAAAACACTGCATTTGAGCATTTGACAACTTTTAATATCAATTTTAGTCACATTTTAATAATAAATAAGATATGCTAAATTAAAATAACTATATAATAATAATAATAATAATAATAATAATAATAATAATAATAATAATAATAATAATAATAATAGTAATAATAATAATAATAATAATAATAATAGGGGCGCCACGGTGGCGTAGTGAGTAGCACGTTCGCCTCACAGCAAGAAGGTCGCTGGTTCGAGCCTCGGCTGGGTCAGTTGGCATTTCTGTGTGGAGTTTGCATGTTCTCCCCGTGGTTGCGTGGGTTTCCTCCGGGTGCTCCGGTTTCCCCCACAAGTCCAAAGACATGCGGTATAGGTGAATTGGGTAGGCTGGATTGTCCGTAGTGTATGAGTGGGAGTGTGTGTGTGTGGATGTTTCCCAGGGATGGGTTGCGGCTGGAAGGGCATCCGCTGCGTAAAAAAATATGCTGGATAAGTTGGTGGTTGATTCCGCTGTGGCGACCCCGGATTGGTAAAGGGATTAAGCCGACAAGAAAGTGAATGAATGAATAATAATAATAATAATAATAATAATAATAATAATAATAATAATCACTCGCATGCTCGAGTGACGTCACTGACGCTGTTCCAGTATTCTAGCTGTGTTTGTTTGAAGCTCCGTCACCTGGATTCGCAATTTACATTTTTTTCATAGAATACATCCACATTCGCTAAATATTTCTCCGTTCTACCTAGGGTGGACATACCTTTAATACATTAATACAAACAAATCTACCTTGAAACGTTGTGTCTCTCGAGCATCCGCTTGTTGCTTGTAGCTTTAGCCTGCTAGCACCGCTAGCCAGCAAAAGCTACCGGCTTCCTTCACTCGCTCATTTACCCACTTACTGGCTTTGCTCCTCTCCCTTTTCAATGTCGCTTTTGTGTGCAGGAGAAACTACGATGGAGTTGCTTGATCGGGAGCTCGACAATCTCGGGAAGCTGATACGAGATCTGGAGATGAAGCGTGCGCAGCTACGGGAGCGGCGGGCTTCGCTCGCTGCACCGGCGCTGCGTCTCGCTCATCTGAGGTAAGTGTTCAATACGATCACAAGCCTCCGTCTACCTCAACCCCGCGTGTTTCTCTGTCCAGGCCCAGTGCACCGCGTACGCGGGTCGCCCAGTGGTCGTTCACGCCGACTCCCGGCTACCACGGCCCCTGGGTGCAGCCGCGGAAGGTGCTTGCCAGGTCCCGGGGCAGGACGTCTCCTGCTCCCCCGTTCGAGATCTCCACGGAGAACCGCTTCGCCCCCCTCCGCGAGACGGGCCGCGATGTGGCGATCATCGGTGATTCCATCGTTCGCCACGTCCGCGCTGCTTCCACTAAAGGTAACAAAGTACGCACTCACTGCTTTCCCGGTGCCCGCATTAAGAATCTCTGTGCCCAGGTTCCTGCTATCCTGACCGCTGGCGAGAGCATCGGTGCCGTCGTCCTCCACGTGGGGACGAACGACACCGGGCTGCGACAGTCGGAGATCCTGAAGGAGGACTTCAGGAGCCTGATCGAGACGGTTCGTCGCACCGCGCCCTCCACGCAGATCATCGTTTCTGGACCGCTACCTACCTACCGCCGAGGAAGTGAAAGGTTCAGTAGACTTTTTGCTCTGAATGAATGGCTATTAACATGGTGTAAAGAACAGAAACTGCTCTTTGCCAATAACTGGTTTCTTTTCTGGGAGCGTCCTAGGCTCTACCGTGCTGACGGGCTGCACCCCAGTCGAGCTGGAGCTGATCTGCTGTCGGACAACATCTCCAGGACGCTTCGTTCTGTCTGACTAGTAAGTAAACATTCAAAAAATCCACATTCTAGCCATATAGACCCTTCTTCATCCCACTTAATTCACAATAATGCATGTCCGGCTAACCGCATAGAAACTGTGTCTGTTCCTCGTATTATTAGACCAAGAAATAAGCGTACTGTGTGCTCTAGAAGACATCTATTAAGAATCAAACCAGAAAAAATACCAAAAAATGAAAATATAAATATCGTAAAGCTAGGTCTCCTGAACATCAGGTCACTAGCACCTAAAGCACTTATCATAAATGACATTATAACAGATAACAATCTTAATGCACTCTGTCTCACTGAAACCTGGCTGAAACAAAATGACTATATTAGTTTAAATGAAGCAACTCCTCCAGGATTCTCTTATAAGCATGAGGCTCGTCAAACTGGTCGTGGTGGTGGAGTTGCATCAATCTTTAGTGGTATTCTTAATGTTAATCAGAGAAACGGACTTATGTTTACCTCCTTTGAAGTATTGGCGCTTAATGTTATGCTTTCGGATACTATGAATAAAATGCTATCTCTCGCTTTAATCACCATATATAGACCCCCAGGACCCTATGTCAATTTTCTAAAAGAGTTTTCTGATTTTATTTCTGACTTACTAGTTAAAACTGATAAAATACTAATTGTAGGAGACTTTAACATCCACATAGATAACGCCAACGATACATTAGGGCTCGCATTTATGGATCTACTACATGCCCTTGGGATAAAGCAAAATGTTGTTGGTCCCACCCATCGTCTAAAGCATACTTTAGATCTAATTCTCTCTTATGGAATTGAGGTCATGGATGTAGAGATTATACCACAAAGCGACGATATTACGGACCACTACCTCTTACTTTACAAGCTATGTTTACCTGACATTAGCAGATCCGCACCAATACATCGCCTTAGTAGATCTATCGTTCCGTCTACCAAAGAGGAATTCGCAAATAACTTGCCTGATCTTTCTTTATTTCGAAATGCACCTGCAAATGCAAATGACCTCGATGTAATAACTAGCAGCATGGATGCCATCTTTACTAGCACACTAAATACTGTGGCACCCATCAAATTAAAAAAGACTAGAGAAGATAAAACTACATCATGGTATAACAGTCACACGCGCGCTCTCAAAACAGCAACCCGTGCCTTGGAACGTAAATGGAAAAAAACAAATTTAGAGGTCTTTAGAATTGCGTACAAAGACAGTATGTCCAGCTATAGGAGGGCCCTCAAATCCGCCAGGGCTGAGCACCTCCGTAAACTGATAGAAAATAACCATAACAATCCTAGATTTCTATTCAACACCATTGCTAAATTAACAAACAATCGGTCATCGCTGGAACAAAATATCACACCGCAAATGAGTAGCGAAGACTTTATGAATTTTTTCAGTGATAAAATAGAAGGCTTTAGACAAAAAATAGATGTTAAAATCTCTGTACAGCCTTATACTTCAGATCCAGTAAACATTCCACTGAACCAAATTAGCCTACAGTGCTTCGAGAACATAGAACAGGAAGAGCTAGACAAAATTATAAATAGTTCTAAACCAGCTACGAGTATGCTAGACCCAATTCCAACAAAATTACTGAAAGAATTGCTACCTGTAATAGGAGAACCTCTTCTTAACGTTATCAACTCTTCTTTGTCATTAGGACATGTTCCAAACTCTTTCAAGCTCGCTGTTATTAAGCCTATTATTAAGAAACCACAACTGGACCCCTGCAACTTAGCTAATTATAGGCCTATTTCAAATCTTCCATTTATGTCTAAAATACTAGAAAAAGTTGTTTCTGCCCAATTATGCTCCTTTCTGCAGATGAACAATGCTTTTGAGGTGTTCCAGTCAGGTTTCAGGCCTCATCACAGTACAGAAACTGCATTAGTGAAAATAACCAACGATTTATTATTAGCTGCTGACCAAGGGTGCATCTCGCTGTTAGTCCTGCTAGATCTTAGTGCCGCATTTGACACAATTGACCACAATATCCTCATAAATCGCTTAAACTCTACAGGTGTCCAGGGAACGGCTTTACAATGGTTCAAGTCATACTTAACTAATCGTTACCAGTTTGTGAATATTAATGGACAACCTTCACAAGTCAGGCCAGTTAAGTATGGGGTGCCTCAAGGATCAGTTTTAGGACCTTTGCTGTTTACAATATACATGCTGCCCCTGGGAGACATTATTAGAAGACACGGGATCAGCTTTCACTGTTATGCTGATGATACTCAATTATATATTTCTACTAAACCTGACGAGACGTCTAAACTATCAAAACTAACTGAGTGTATTAAAGATGTTAAAAACTGGATGACCAACAACTTCCTTCTCTTAAACTCAGACAAAACTGAACTTTTACTTATAGGACCTAAATCCTGTACACAGCAGATCGCACAACTCGACCTGCAACTAGAGGGATGCAGAGTTAGCATTAGCTCTACTGTTAAAGATCTGGGTGTCATATTAGACAGCAATTTAACTTTTGAAAGCCATATCTCCCATATCACAAAAACTGCATTCTTTCATCTGAGAAATATTGCTAAGCTACGAAGTATGCTATCCATCTCAGATGCAGAAAAGCTAGTTCATGCTTTTATGACTTCCAGGCTGGATTACTGTAATGCTCTGCTCGCTGGTTGCCCAGCCTCCTCTATTAACAAACTTCAGCTAGTACAAAATGCAGCCGCCAGAGTTCTTACCAGGTCTAGAAAATATGATCATATCACCCCAATTTTATCCTCGTTACACTGGCTGCCTGTTAAGTTTCGTATTGAGTTCAAAATATTACTTCTTACATATAAAGCATTAAATAATCTAGCTCCTGTTTATCTAACCAACCTTCTGTCTCGCTACAATCCAACCCGCTCTCTAAGATCTCAAAACTCAGGGCTTCTAGTAGTACCCAGAATAGCAAAATCAAATAAAGGGGGTCGAGCCTTCTCATTTATGGCTCCTAAACTCTGGAATAGCCTTCCTGACAATGTCCGGGGCTCAGACTCACTCTCACAGTTCAAAACTAGATTAAAGACCTATCTTTTTAGTAAAGCATACACTCAATACATCACTTAGCGGTATGATGCACGAATGTGCTCCACGCATCCCCTTTATATACACTATGAACTGCAGCTACGCTAATTATTTTCTTTGTTCTCTATTCCAACTGGGGATACTCTTCCCGAGGCCCCCAGAGACTATGCAGCGCCACGGATGCGATCCAAGACCCGTGACGAGACGATCCCAAGGCTCCTTAACCCTGGACCAGGCTGTATCCTGAGCAGCTGCTTGGCGGAGTAGCAAGCAAGAGACGGATTCCCGTGACCCTCCAAGGACAGACGAGTCTCGAGTTCTCCAGCCTCCAGCGACTAGACTGCAGCTAGAGCTGCGCACCGATGGATTACTCTTCAGTGTTTGGACTCTAAGTAGTGAATATTAAACAACACTGAACTGACCTGAACTCAGCTATATACTAGCTAATAATTTAATAGCTAATAACTAAACTGACATTTTCAATTTACTATAACCTTCTATGTGAAGCTGCTTTGACACAATCCACATTGTAAAAGCGCTATACAAATAAAGGTGAATTGAATTGAATTGAATTAATAATAATAATAATAATAATAATGATAGTAATAATAATAATAATTATTATAAATTATTATTATTATTACTATCATTATTATTATTATTATTATTATTATTATTATTATTATTATTATTACAAAACAACAACAAGGGCGCCACGGTGGCCTAGTGAGTAGCACGTTCGCCTCACAGCAAGAAGGTCGCTGGTTCGAGCCTCGGCTGGGTCAGTTGGCATTTCTGTGTGGAGTTTGCATGTTCTCCCCGTGGTTGCGTGGGTTTCCTCCGGGTGCTCCGGTTTCCCCCACAAGTCCAAAGACATGCGGTACAGGTGAATTGGGTAGGCTAAATTGTCCGTAGTGTATGAGTGTGTATGGATGTTTCCCAGAGATGGGTTGCGGCTGGAAGGGCATCCGCTGCATAAAAAATATGCTGGATAAGTTGGCGGATCATTCCGCTGTGGCGACCCCGGATTAATAAAGGGACTAAGCTGAAAAGAAAATGAATGAATGAATGAATGAATGAAACAACAACAACAACAATAATAATAATTGTATTATTTTTTACGGAATTATAAATGTTAACCCCGAAACAGAAAATGGTTGTATTATTATTTACACACCCTCATTTTATTCCTTTTAGTTCTGTTAAACATAAAATACATTTTAAAGAATTTGAGTAACCAAACAATTCAACCCTGGCTCATTATCGAGACGTACCCCTATATACATTCCTGGAGAGCGAGACCAAATACGTCTCAGAAGGTACATTGTTTTTCAGATTTTGTTTTCGCAAATCCGCCAGAGGCCACTGTACCCGCTTTTTCAAATCTCAAATTTTTTTCACAAGTGCCATTCGCACCTGCTCCACCAGAGGCCACTGTCGACCGACTGACTGACTGACTGACTGACTGACTGACTGACTGACTGACTGACTGACTGACTGACTGACTGAGTGGCCCACCCACTCCCTTTCCTAAACCCAACCGATAGTGTTTTCAAAACCATCAACTGACCCAATCACCCACTTCCCTAAACCCAACCAACAGTGTTTTCAAAAACAGTCCACAAAAAGATTTTTAAACACACTTTCAGATTTTACCACATTTTCACCCCGTTATTTACTCTTTTTTTTTCCCTGCTCCCTGGAACTGTTCTTCCCCGGACTCGATCCCCGTTATCACAGTCAACACTTCTCTGTGTCTCAAGCCCATCAACTTACTTGTCGAGTGACTGGGCACACTGGTAACAGCGGAAATGCCTTCCGTATAGAGGTAAGCGGTCAGCTGGTAGCACGAAAAGAAACAGAAGCCATCTGCAACTTCATACTGCCCTGTAGTTTAAAGAAAAATTGCAACCATACGTAGCTCTGCTTACATAATTTGCGTCCTCCAGAAATGTATACGTGGGTACATTTTCACAACGAGCCTGTGTTGAAACAGTTGCTGACTTTTTTTGTATGGATTTTTAAGGGAAGCTATTTGGTCACCATATTGCAATGCAAATCTTAATTATTATATATTTTTTTTATTTCAATTCTTAAATTTTAAAAGTTTAAAGTATTTTTTTTTCATGTCTTTAGTTTTAGTTACTCAAAATCATTTGACATAAATCTGAAGATTCCTTACAAAATTCGAGAAACAATGTCTGCAGATTCTGTCTGGCCCTGCTCATACTATAACTATGGTTACCACTGACTTGCTCTAAAAAAACATCTCCAAAGACCTTGGTTTCAGCTCAAACTTTCTCTAATGTTCTCCTGAAAAAAAAAATCACCTACTTCTTAAATATCTTTAGAGAGACCAAATGAACAGCAAATTTTTATGCTTGGTAGATCTTATACTTGGTGACTAAATGATGTCAGGACTTAAGTTCCCTTTAAAGCAGTGATCAGAGTGATCAGACCTCTGATAAACTGCACAGATGAAACAATCTGATTCTGGGATCTCTTCTTGCACCTATATTGCGTGCTCGGAGAGTGGCCTGGAGGGCCCCAAAATCAAACCCAGGTTTGAGAGAATCTCCCAGCACCTCAGAGGTCTGCCTGCTGTTGACGTGAGCGCAGCCGCATGAATTATTAACCGAGCCAAAGTAAAAAAAGGTCTGCCTCACGCAGGCCCCTCTGCCCCATGAATAATGGAGGACTCGACTGAAGCGCAGGCATTTGGTGAGTCAAACTTCTCAGTCTGATGGATGGTTACAAGCCCTGCGTGTCAACCGTACACACACAGCGGCTCGCAAAACACACGGCGGCAAACATAAAAACAATAACTCACATTAACCCGCGGAAGCGCATCATTGCCCTGCGCTGACTTTTCTAAACGCAACACCACATTGTGTTGCTTTTGTCTGGCCTTTTTTTGCACAACAAAGGTTGCCTTGGGTCCCAGGTTGTGTTTTATTTAAAGGCAATGTCAAATGCAAGAAGCACTAACAAGCTGAAAGCATGACAGACAAGGAAGGTAGAAAACTAGTGTTGTGAGGAATAAAAACGGGAGGATAGAAACCATGACTATATAGGAAAAGAATTTGTGTTGTCTTTATTCGACCGCAAAATCTAAACCTCTTACTGAAATTGTATTTGTATATGTTACTTTCAGAGGACAAAAGCTGTCACTGGGGTGTTACGTTTTCAAAAGGCATACTATTGTACCTAAAGGATCCATACTGATACCTTAAAAGTACAAACATGTACTTTTTGAAATGGTACCACCCCAGTGACAGCGTTTGTACCTTTAGTTCTGACTTGTAGTGTATATGTATATGCATTAGGCATGGGACGGTAACCGTTTTCAAGGTATACCGCGGTATGGAAAAGTCATACCGCCAAATTTTCTGCTATATTGTTCGTAAGGTAGTTGTGATATTTTTTATTTTTCATTTTTTTGCTTGTTTTTTAGGTGTAAATTGTAAAGTCTGTGTTTTTGAAACAAATGAAGACCGCAGAAGTCAATCATTCACTCATTTTTCAGCCTGACATGTTTACTGCTCCAAAATATTTGAAATGTTTCTCAAAATAAAATATATTGTGTTCAAAAGGGGAAAAGGTTTTGTTTAATATATAATAATTAAGGTTATCATACCGTCAGAATCTTATACCGGCCCATGCATACAGTATTAGAGTGTATATGTAGATGCATATTGCAATGTCTATTTCAGTTAGCTTCGAATGATTGCCAACATTCCTGGGGTCCACAATGACCAATTTATATTTCTCCCAATTCTCTGATATTTTAATGAAGCTGACTGATTACCAATTTAAATATATACCAATACACTTTCAGAAATAAAGGTACAAGAGCTGTCACTGGGGCGGTAGCTTTTCAAAAGGTACACATTTGTACCTAAAGGGTCCATATATTAATACCTCAAGGGTACATATTAGTACCTAAAAAGTACAAAAGTGTCTCTCTTAAAATTTGTAGGTACTACTATATACTTTTGAGGTACCAATGTGGACCCTTTAAGTACAAATGTGTACCTTTTGAAAAGGTACCAACCCAGTAACAGCTAACGTACCTTTATTTCTGAGAGTGTACCAAAATATATATTAGTTGACAGAGGCTCATTGTGAAAATGTAGTCCCACGAACGTTTCTGGAGACCGCACATTACGTCATCAGAGGTACGTTTTTTTTTAACTAATGCTACGGGGTAGTATGACGCCGTTTATTTTCGCGCTTACTAGCTGACCGCTTGCCTCTGTGTGGATGACTTTCCCGCTGCAACCAGTTTGTCCCGTTAGCTCGCCGTGTTCCTCGGCGCACTGGAGACGCAGAAAAGAGTTGACCACGACGACGAGATTCGAATCCAGAAAGCAGTTAAGGTAAAAACAGAATCCAAAAAATAAAATAAACCAGCAAATAACAGGGTGAGAACGCGGTAAAGTCTGAAAACGTGGTAAAAGTGAAGCGTGGTAAAACTGAATTGCTTTTTTGAAAGTTGTTGGTTGGGTTTAGGGAAGCGGGTGGCCAGGTCAATTGATAAAAAATTTGGTTAGGTTTAGGGAAGGAGGAGAGAGGGTCAGTTGATTGGTCGGTCAGTCAATCAGTCATTCAGTCAACCAAACAGGCAGCCGACAGTGGCCTCTGGTGGGTTTATGCGAGAACAGCGGGTGCAAACGCCACTCGCGAGAGACATTTGAGATCTCAAAAAGCATCCGCAGCGGCCTCTCGTGGATTCGCAAAAACAAAAAGTGCAAAAAGACGTATCTCCCGGGATGTATTACGCAGCCTCAGAAAATGTGCTTAGGACTAGAATTAGTTCTCCATGTTCTCAGAATGAGCCTGGGTAGATATTAGGGCTGCACAATGTATTGTTTCAGCATCGATATCACAATGTACAAATCTGCAATAGTCACATCATAAGGATCTGTCAAGTTTGGATTATAATTTACCAGGAATTACAGTTCAGAGCACATGATTTGACTGCAAAGTTTAACACTATTATAATAGTGTGAATGTTTTTATTTTTATGTGTTTTCAAGGCATGTGACTAAGATTTCAATTGAATTTAAACAATTTGGGCACAAGAAATTATAAAGTTGGCCACTTTAACAAAGAACAATTGTGTTTATTTATAGAATGAAGAGTACATGCAGTATTATTTTACATGTGAAATTATTTTAAAATGATTTATTTTATTTTTTATCATTGTTTGTTGTTTCATCTGTGCTTTAATTTGTTGATTTTAGGTATTTTTGAGTAATTATGTGTATTTTATGTATTTTAATAATACCAATAACTATTATCAAATGCAAGGAGCACTAGTTTAAAAAACATCATTTTCATCAGGTCATCATTAGTTCCTCTTTTGTTGCTGTTGTTGTTGTTGTAGGAAACATTTAATTTAATATAAAAATCCTGGGCTACACCCTAAAATCCATTGCTAAAATATATGTTCACATTTTAAAAATTTAAATTTTCCATAAATATTTTGTTATTTGAAACCTGTTTACAATATACACCATTATACACTGCGCTAAAATATAAATATAATAGGTTTACTCCTTTTTTATTATATCCAATGCATCCTTTGGCCTAGTTTATTTGAACTCTTTTCACTGTACAGTTTGTTGCATATACTCTGAGAAATTCCTCCAGCTAGTATCGATATCTTTCTGACAGCTATAGGTCCGGATACGGGACTGTAATTGGACGAGCTCCTTCTCACCTTGGTCGTCTTGACTTTGTTGCCTGTGCTGCAGCTCCAACCTTTTAGATCCGGCAACACCTTACACTCCTCGCCCTCCATACACGGCTGCATCTGACACCACCACTTCTGCGCTACTATAGATGCTGCGCACAGAGACAAAGACAGAAAGAAGAGAGCAGCTCAACACCAGGAAACTGCCAAAATGAAAAAAAGAAACAACCCCAAATCACCACTCAGCCAATAGTTTGAAGGATGAAGCAATGAAGATTGAGAGAAGGAGGAAACCTCAGAAGATCTCGCTCACGTCCACTGTCAAAAGAAATGAAGCTGACTCCTATCTCTTTTTTAACCACAACAATGAAGCTGGTGATCGGAGGTCTTTGATTCAAAGCTGACAGTTTGAATCCATCAATCCGTTCACTGTATGTTTTTCAGAAAGAAAGTTTTTCCTTCATGTAAGAATGACAAGGGTTGCGGTCTGGGGGCTTGCAGAGATGTCGAGGGTTAAGGGGAATGGAGAAGTGGAAGCAAGACATTGTCTAGCTTTAAGCCTTAATTTTTCATTCGAAGCAGAGAAGAAGATGGGCCAAGGACCTACTGTATAAAGTTTTTAAGATAACATAAATGAAAAAATTTCAAAATGTCTGGCGTCTACACTCTAAAAAAAAAAGGTTCTTCAGTGGTTCTTCAGAAGTTCTTTGCGATATTTGAGGTGCTATTTAGCACTTTTACTGTGTAAAGAACCTTTAAAGCACCATAAAGGTTCTTCAGTGGTTCTTCAGTGGTTCTTTAAGGTGGTCAGGGTGCTATATAGCAATTTTACTGTGTAAAGAACATTTAAAGCACCATAAAGGTTTTTCAGTGGTTCTTTGGGGTGTTTAAAGTGCTATGTAGCACCAATATTACTTGTAAGCACTTGTTCTTATAGCTAATTCTCATAACTCTTATGCCGGTTTTATTTGTGGAAAGGGTAAAGTAACATTATGAGCACCTTAAAATATAGGTGCTATATAGCACCATTTCACAAAAGTACTATATAGCACCTATTTTTTTAAGGTGCTGTATAGCACCAAAAAAGGTTCCCCCCTCGTTACGACCAAAGAACCAGTTTTGGTGCTATTTAGCACCTTTTTTTTTTTAGAGTGTATTAGCTTTAACTTCAAGTGCTTTGTAAATAAGCTTTTCAGCCTAGTTTTATTAGCTCTACAGTACAGTGTTGAACTCTAAATACGTACAGTTGGCTACACTGCTGTTGATCTGCATGTTTATTTTCAGATATCACATTTTAGCTCTAATCAGAAAACAAACACGAATAAAAAGTTGTTGGCTGCAGTTCACCTCACAGCCACAGGTGTCGCTAATAGAAGTTTTCTAAATATCGTCACGTTAGAATTATTAGGTTCTATCTGACTTTTTTGTCAAAATTAAGTTATTGACATGTTCTTATTAATTGACAACTTATTTACATTATGGGATGTTTTTTTTTAATAAGTTGTTTACATTTTAAGACTTTGTATTTAAAAAACAAATATTATGTACTGTTTGCTATGGAATGCAAAAACTTTGAAGCTCAAAATCTCAAAATCATTTAGAACGTAGATAGAGCCTTATATATCCAAGGTGAGGATATAGCTCCTTTATGGTAATTGAATTTAGCAACTAGAATAAACATGGTCAAATAAATATTTTAACTAGTGCTGGGCAAAAGTTAATCGTGATTAATCAGATCCAAAATAAATGTTTGTTTTGACATGATTAAATGTTAACCTCAGGCTTCTCCACTATGGACGTCCAGCGTTCTCCAGCCTCTGGCGCCTAGACTGCAGCTCTGCACAAGACGTCTGGCCATAAGAGAAATGGTCGTGCCCAACTGAGCCTGGTTTCTCTTGAGGTTTTTTAATTCTTCACTTTCGCCAATTGGTGAAGTTTTTTCCTCGCCGCTGTCGCCACTGGCTTGCATGGGTCGGGACTTGTAGGGCTGCGCATCGATGGATTAATCTTCAGTGTTTGGACTCTCAGCAGTGATTATTAAACCACGCTGAACTGAACTAAACTGAACTTCAACACAGAAAACTGGACTGACACTGTTTCAATTTTTTATAATGCATGTGAGGCTGCTTTGACACAATACACATTGTAAAAGCGCTTAACAAATTAAAAATAATTGAATTAAATTGAAATAAAGAAAAAGATTGACACAGCTTCTCCTACTGCAGTAAATTCTGTTTTTACTGTTGATATTTGGCGCCAGTTAATCAGGAAGTGACGATTCTGTCTGCTTTGACTTGTTGGATGGAAACGCTGCTTTACTCGCACGTCTTTTATGCGATAATCCAGTTTTGCGCATAAAGTTCATTCGCATTTTTGGATTGAAACATAGCTATTGAGAGTGAATGTGAGTGTGTATTGGTCAGCTGCGGAAAACACATGCCGGAATAGTTGGCGGTTCATTCCGCTGTGGCAACCCATAATAAATAAGAGACTAAGCCGAAGGAAAATGAATGAATGATAATACACGTATTAAAACAAAAACCTTTAGTGTTATGCTGAGTTTACTTCAAACATGCTGCAACTTGTTACTCACTGTAGTTATGGGATGTTTTTTGCCTCACGCCAATTTTCAGCTTGAGTTGAATTATTTGAACTTGCGCAAAATATCAAAGCGAATTATGCACGTTCGCAGCAAACATTAAATGACATTAATTATTGGACACATATGCATTCAAATGCAGCAAGTGCACATAGTGGAGGATGTGGAGCTTTCAGACATTCAATGACAAAACAACCCTATGAAATTTATAAAACTTTTTCACACTGGTCGATTGAGTACATAGTCCATACTGTAAACCCATAGTGTATATTTCATTTACACCATGGTCACAGACTTTTTCAACCACAGTATATCGACACAATCTTCAGAATAAGAGTAGTGTAGCGAGGTCAAGTGTGTTTGAGTGTTAAGTGTTGTGTGTTTTGTCGTCATCCAGCAGGCTGAATCATGTGCTATGGTCTCGCGGCGCGGCAGGGGGTGGCAGCACCTGTCAGATGCATTAGAGGGCAGAAAAGAAGATCAAGATCGATTGACCTGTCCAGTGAGGGGGCCGTTGACATGTTATTAGACAAGCAGCCCACGCTGCACTCGAGCGAACAGCAGGATGACGGTGTCACACTCAAATGGACCCTGACTCTGAACTGACAGCCCACAGAGACGAGACTGAGATAAAGAGAAGCGGCTAGACCTTAACGACAGACAGACAGGCGCAAATAGATGCTTTAATTAAAGGCATAGTCCACCTAAAAATTACATTTGCTCACTATTTACTCAGCCTCATGTGATTCTAAATATTTATGAGTTTCTTTTTTTTAACTCATTTTGAAGAATGCTGGAGACCAGTTGCATTTCACATTCATTATGTCTACCGGTTCCCAGCAGTATATACTCTTTTGTGTTTAACAAAGAAAAGAAACTCATACAGGTTTGGAACCAGTGGAAGGCGAGTAATGATGACAGGATTTCTATCCCTTTCAAAAGCCTAATTCTTAAAATAATAAAAAAGGAAAAAGGACAGATAAAAGCAGTGAGTCGCTTCTTGTGTTTTATAAATTACAAAATCATGATACTAGCATGTTTATTTCCACATATAACATGAACGTAGCCATCCTGATCTTCATTAAAACAACATAGAAAACCTTTTTTAAAAGCAGTGACCAGTCTAATGACTTAAGAAATTAAGTTAAAAGAAATTTCACTGTGTACTCTGGTTCATTTAACCTAAAGGGGTGGGGGTTGGGGGTCATCTAATATATTAATATCTAATATATTCTAATATTTATCTAATATATAAATACAAATTAAAACATGCAAATTTGTATGAATTAGTCACTTGTGTGACAATACTGTATGTAAAATAGCTCCTTGTGAGATCGGGCTGGGAATACTTGTATCAACTAAATGTGCTTTTTAATGACCTGTCACATGACCTAATAAATTAATTGTGACAGAGTGCATCATTAGTTATATGCTCATTTACATTATATATGATTGATAGAAGAGTTGGAAGGATGGATGGATGGATGGATGAGTTGGAAGGATGGATGGATCGAGAAGTTGGAAGGATGGATGGAGGAGTTGGAAGGATGGATGGATGGATGACGAGTTGGAAGAATGGAAGAGCTGGAAGGATGGAAGAGCTGGATGGGTGGATGGATGGATGGATGGAAGAGCTGGAAGGATGGAAGAGCTGGATGAATGGATGGATGGATGGATGGATGGATGGATGGATGGATGGATGGATGGATGGATGGATGGATGAGTTTTATGGAAGGAACAGTTCAATGGAAGAGTTCGATGGAAGGGAGAGTTGGATGGATGGAAGTGTTGGTTGGATAGATAGATGGATGGAATGTATGGATGGATGGATGGATGGATGGATGGATGATTTCAATGAAAGAGCTGGATGGAAGAAAGAGTTGGATGGAAGGAAAAGTTTGATAGAAGAGTTCAGTGCATGGAAAAGATAGATAGATAGATTTCTCTCTGTCTCACTGTGGTCCTTTGACCTGTCGTCATGACGTTTCCTCTCCTCTTGGCTGTTACAGTGTTAATTCTGGATACAGACTTGAGCGATAGCGAGTTTTCTTCTCCGCGTCTATCATGGATCAGCTTTGATCAGCTGTTGAGCGTGTGACCAATCATAGCTCGCTTGGTATTAAAGGACAAAATTGTATTACAAATAATATATAAATCTAAATATATTTATACATTTTAATACAAGAATTCTTGTGCTGTGAAGTAAAATATAACTATGTATGGAAAGCATCTTCAATGCACCGTGATGCACCAAGATATCAAATTAAACCGAATCGATGACATGATAATTGTAACCAAACTGAACTGTGAGACCAGTGTAGGTTCACACCTCTAATGGATGGATGGATGGATGGATGGATGGATAGATGGATGGATGGAAACAAACAAACATACACACGTGCATATGACCACACACACAAACCCAAACAAACTTCAGCAGTCTTACCGTCCACACAGGATGGAGCTGCTCTTGTTGTTCCAGCCACTTGCCCAGGGAAGCAGGAGCACTTGACAGTTTGGGAGCGCTCCTCGATTTTATTCTTGTTACAGCAGCGGTGGGCAGCAATGACCTCACAGGTTCCCGCTTTGACGTGCACTGAGGAAAAACAACAAGGACATCGAGTCTATTAAAATCAACCAGCTGTTTCAAAAGGAAACCGCGAGGCACTAATGCCTATTCTGGAAACCGCTGCAATGGAAATGAATATGTTGGTGAAGGCAGTGTACAATCTAATTAATGCTAATGCAAGCAGTGTGATTCTTCTCAGGTCAGAAAATCTTATATGTGATCAATGGCTGGTTTTACGATTCACTTTAGTCGTTTACAAGTAAAACAGTTAATTGGCAATCACACACCTTCTGAGGTCCTTTCAGGCGCTTTATTTATTTGCTCTCAGTTTCGTTTTGTTCATCCTTTATCTACTGCTGAAAGAGGAACGCTACTTAGCATATTAAAGTAAGCGTTCACACATCATCATTTTGAAGCTCTAAATTGAGGAGCTGAAAAAAAGAAAAGAGTATAAAAACATTTTGAAAGTTTTAGTGTACCTTTCAAATCAGCCCTAATTGCATTGCTAAAGATTTTCAATTTAAGACTTGAGTTAAAAATTGATTGAAAAAGGGGCCTCCATTTTCCCATTAGCCGGCCAATCTCAAAATCTCATCAACAACATTAAAAACATTTTGCCTGCAATCAATAAAGAGCCTTTAACGTGCGCACAAAAGGGTCTGTGGAGCGGCAGGCCGATCGTATAGGCTTGGAAAAGAAAAACAGAGATTTAGCGATGCAAACGCTGGCGGGTTGAAGGGCTGAAGCCTCTTTTGTGTGATTATCTCTCAAGCCGAACACACTGCAGGGCCAAAGTTAATTTGGAAAAAGTTTGAAGCAGATGCAAATTGAATATTCAGTGGAGTTTGTTCCAACAGCTTATAGAAAATGATTGCTTTGACTCATTCAATGTGCATTAGCGCCTTTATTTGTGTACCTTCCAACCACACAGTGCTCGTAAAAATCTATAAGAAAAACAAACCGAGCTGGGTTGCTCCACGAGCTGGAGTTTTAGAAGAATTTTCAATAATGTGGGCTGTGATGCGATGTAGAAGATGCTATAATAATATTTGTGTCCATTTACTGTGAGTGTATTTTAGGTATGCATACATACACTATTAAATAATTATATGAAAAACATACAATAACATTGAAATTTATTAAAAAGGGAGCCATAAAACCACACAGTCCTTTCGAAAATCTGTAGGAATAAACAACTGTACTATTTTACCTTACAAGGCTAGAGATATGTAAGTTGTGAGTGATACAAAACATGGTTTGAACATTAAAAGGTAGAATTAAAACAGGCAATAGACATTTGCATCTATTTACTTATATACACTCACTGGCCACTTTATTAGGTACACCTTACTATTACCCGTTTGGACCCCTCCTTTACCTCCAGAACTGCCTTAATCCTCCATGGCAAAGATTTTGGTCCATACTGACATGATAGCATCACAAAGTTGCTGCCAATTTGTTGGCTGCACATCCATGATGTGAATCTCCCGTTCCACCACATTCTAAAGTAGCTCTATTGAATTGACATCTGGTGACTGTGGAGGCCATTTGAGTACAGTGAACTCATTGTCATGTTCATGAAACCAATCTGAGCTGATTAGCGCTTTATGACATGGCATGTTATCCTGCTGGAAGTAGCCATCAGAAGACGGGTACATTGTGGTCATCAAGAGCATTGACACGATACTCAATTGGTACTAATGGACCAAAGAAAATATGCCAAGAAAATATCAACCACACCATTACACCACCACCACCACCAGCCTGAACCATTGATACAAGGCAGGATGGATCCATGCTTTCATGTTGTTGATGCCAAATTCTGACCCTACCATCTGAATGTTGCAGCAGAAATCGAAGTCTTCTGCTGCTGTAGCCCATCCGCCTCAAGTTTCGACGTGTTGTACGTTCAGAGAGGCTCTTTTGCATACCTCTGCTGCATACTGTTGCCTTTCTATCAGCTGGAACCAGCCTGGCCATTACCTCCTCTTACCTCTGGTCTCAAGAAGACATTTGTGCCCACAGAACTGCTGCTTACAGGATTTTTTTTCTGACCATTCTTTGTAACCCTAGAGATTGTTGTGTGTGAAAATCCCAGTATATCAGCATTTTCTGAAATACTCAGACCAGCACGTCTGGCACCAACAACCATGCCACGTTCAAAGTCACTTGAATCACCTTTCTTCCCCATTCTGATGCTTGGTTTGAACTGCAGCATATCATCTTGACCATGTCTACATGCCTAAATGCATTGCTGCCATGTGATCGGCTGATTAGAAATGTACGTTATTAAGCAGTTAGACAAGTGTCCCTAATAAAGTGGCCGGTGAGTGTATATTTATGTTATTAATTTCAGAAATGCTATATATTTATAAATCAAACTCAAAGCTATATGAAACAACATTGGTACATTCAAGTGTACTGTTAAATTAACAAATACTAAACGTACATGCTCACTGTTAAATGACAGGAATACAATATATACAATCAAATTGAATGTATATTGAATGTTTTACTCTTTTTTTCAACATGATATGAGTTCTATTTGCTTAACTAGAAGCATGATGTAAAATATGGTTTGGATTAGTTCAAGTTAAAACATGTCAAATTAGATCTACATCATTTTTATTGTCATGGTATATTCCAAATCCTCTAGTCCTGCTTTTTTGTCTGGTGAACTGACAGCTGTCAATATGTCATTCTACACTCACTGCCTTCACAATCTGCCTCTGGTCAACATCAGTGTTGTATACTGTCTGATCCACACAAGCTCTAAAGTCACAAAACACATTGTTTTCTATAAATGTACAAACACTAATGGAAGCACAACAACTTTGGCCGTTTTGAACTGCATGCGGTGAGTCTCGTGTGTGATACTTGTGAGCCGCTGTACCTACGAAGCAGTACTAAAATGTAAATCTCTCACTGCTAATATTTTAACATCAACCTTTGATGAAATTGTTTCCTATTTCTCAGCTTCTAACAAAACTAACTAAGCCTTCTTAAAATGTTTTTATTAAATAGAAAAATGGAAATAAATTAAAACAAAAGGTAAAACTCCAGTTTAAGTACCAATTCCCACTAAACTACTGGATTTTTATTGCCTATTATTAAGATATTGTTTGTTTATTAATACTTAGAGTATAAAGCATGATCTTATTCTACATCCATAATTCTATCCAATATACCAAAACCCAATTCTATTAAGCTAAAATATTTAATAAATGGTTTGTTAATAGCAAGAACTGTACTTTAAAATAAAGTGTGACCTAATTAAGTTATAAAAATGACATTAAAAATAAATAAATAAATAAATAAATAAATAAATAAAGTAATAAATAATAATAATAATAATAATAATAATAATAATAATAATAATAATAA
>CAIGQQ010031496.1:9077878-9097021 GCA_903798035.1 Danio albolineatus
AATAATAATAATAATAATAATAATAATAATAATAATAATAATAATAATAATAATAATAACACAATTTAATTTAAAAAACTGGCTGAATAATGCAAGTTTTTATTTATTTTTTAAAACATTATTCTCTCCAACATCATGCGGTAGAGAATGACAGTCGCTAGAAACACTGTCATGTCAAATGGCCAGCGGATGGCCTTCCAGCTGCAACCCATCACTGGGAAACATCCATAGACACTCATTCACACACCTACATTATGGACAATTTAGCTTACCCAATTCCCCTATACCATGTCTTTCGACGGGAACACCCAGATAAAACCCACGTGAACACAGGGGGAATGTGCAAACTCCACACAAAAATGCCAACTGACCCAGCCGAGGCTCGAACCTGCCAAGGCTTGTTGTGAGGCAATCGTGCTACTCACTGTGCCCCAATGACACCCAATTTTCTTTACAATAATAATTATTATAAATAAAATAATAATAATACAAATATTAATAATAATAATATTATTATTAATAATGACACGTTTTTATTTATTGTTTAAAACAACCTTCATTCCGACATTGTGTGGTAGAGAATGACAAAAACATTGTGATTTCCTTAGAAACAAATAATTATATTAAATGAAATAATAAATTAACTTGAAAAAAATAGAATAAAGAATAAAAAAAATTGAAAATTTAAATTATTTTGAAATCATTAAAAATTTGATGAATAATGTAAGTTTTTACTCGAATATCGTGTGGTAGAGAATGACACTCACTAACAACACCAATGTCATTTCCTTACCAACAAATAATAATAAATTAAATAATAAATTATATATAAAAATAGGATAAAGTAATAACATTTATTAAATAAAAATGTATTTGAAAACATAAGTAAAAACCAGCTAAATAATGTAAGTTTTTACTTTCATTAATTTTAAAAAACAACATTTTCTCCAACATCATGTGGTAAAGAATGACAGTCACTAACAACACCAATGTCATTTTCTTAGGAACAAATAATTATAATGAAATCGTAAATAAGATAAATTGAAATTAAAAAAATATTTTAAAAATAATAAAAAATTGACTGAATTATCTAATCTAAGTTTGTACTTTAATTTATTGTTAAATAACACCATTCTCTCTAACATCGTGAGGTGAAGAATGACACTCGCTAACAACACCAATGTCATTTCCTTAGGAACAAATAATAATAAAAAATAAAATAAATTTAATTTAAAAAAAGAATAAAATGATGAAAGAATATTGAACTAAAAATTTATTTAAAAAAATAACTAAAAACTGGCTAAATAATGTAAGTTTGTACTTTAATTTTATTTTTAAAAAACAATATTTTCTCCAACTACTTGTGGTAGGGAATGACAGTCACTAACAACACCAATGTCACGGCTTCAGTTCCTTAGGAACACTCATATTTATGTATTTTGAATGAACCGTAAGTTAAAAGCATCTGCCAAATGAATAAATGTAGATGATATTATCACTGTGCTCAAGAGCTTCTGTGAGAACTCAAAAGCTTTTCAATTTGGCAAGAAAAACGAACAGTTTCTATGTTTGGCACTGCTCAAAATGTGTTCCTTTACTCGAGGTCACGCAGAAATCGAATCAAATTGGCAAAACAAAGAAAGTGTCATGTTCCTGGAACGGAATGTTTTTGGCACAACCACAGAGATCAGCACCGACACAGGAGCACCTGATCCCAGATCAGCTCTCAACCTGCTGCAGGAAAGCCTCTCTCAGGATTGCTGCCTTCATTACACCGCAGGAAAAGGTTGGCAGGGCCTGGAGAAACAGTGCAAACTACTGATTAAACCATAACCCTTCCGCCAAGGTCATAAACAAGCCAACCAAATCTATAGGCAGAGTGTGTGTGTACGTGAGCAATCGGCTCCTCTGAAGATTAAGTGGCCAGTGTTTAGCAAGGTGCCCGAGGACCAACAAAGAGAATTAAACAGCAACTTCTTGGCTCTGTAGACTCGACTGATGTGAGACTTTTTCGAAGGAGCAGCAATGCACAGATCAACCGAATAGAAATCGAAGATGCCGGTTTTTCCAATGTGTGACTGGCTTCCGGACGTTTTTTTTAGCTTTTTAATATGGCTTTTTTTTGTTCTAGACTTTCATACAAACTCCAGTGCAATGATTTTACACTTCAAAGTGTTTTGTAGTACAGTGTGAATTCTGCATTAATACAACTGACTTTCCTTACTTCCCCAATTCTTTGAAGTTTTAAACGTTTAATAAAAAAGATTGTATGGATAAGACTTTTGTGTTTGGGCAGAATTTTCTTTATACCTAATGTTTAGGCAATTGCTTGGAGTTTTATATGTTTCAAAAAGTTAGACATCAGGTCATATGTCTCACAAAAACATGCACTATCAACTAGATTACAATTCTGCCACTGAAATGAACTACAAATCCCTTCTTTCCTTGCACTCACACACCTGGCCCAGTTCCCATTTGATTGCAAACACACAGCTAAAGCTTGTGAGGACTGATTACACAGCTATATAAAGGACTATAAACACAGCACACACACATCTTTGCTGAGTCTTGTAAACTGTAAGTGAGTAAACTGTAATACTTATTCACACTCATACACACTCATACACTGCGGACAATTTAGCTTACCCAATTCACCTGTGCCGCATACGTTTGGACTGTGGGGGAAACCGGAGCACCCAGAGAAAACCCACGCGAACATGGGGAGAACATGCAAACTCCACACAGAAATGCCAACTGACCCAGCCGAGGCTCGAACCAGCGAACTTCTTGCTGTGAGGTGACAGCACTACCTACTGCGCCACCGTGTCGCCTCTCTGCAGTAATATGTATGGGGCTAATATGTTAAGATTTTTAATTAATGTGGTTGTCTTGATGAGCGTTGCTATTATGTGATTGGTGTATGGTTGTATGTATGTTACCAGTGTTAAAGACAAATTTCCTTTCTGTGCCAAGCAGAACGGACGATAACGTTTAAACTAAACTAAACAAATAAATAGGGGAAAAAATAAGCTGCCAGTTTGCTGGTAAAAACTAAATCTGCAACCCCAATCAGCCATGAAAAATCAATATTGCTTCATCACTAGGATGGGGTGTTATGTCTTTCTCTGGACATATGTGCAAAATTTCCATGCACTCACGTTGGCTGCGATCGATATGTTTCACTTAAGGTGTGCAGGCTGGTCGTCTGCTGGAGTGGAGGAACGTCTGTCTCAGCAGCAGGACCATAGCGGTCGGCCTCCTAACAGTAATGGGACTCCTAGACACTGCTTTTTACACCACAATCAAATCCATTGATCCCACTTTGACAAGCACCATTCTCTCAGTAAAGACCAAAAGGAACAGAAATAACTATATGGGTGATAAACGGGGCCAAATTAATCTGCGTTATATGAGCTTTACAATTAAAGTCAGAACAAATAAGGATAAGTTATATTTGATGTACAGTTGGAGTAGGACTGGGCGATTTGGCCTAAAAATCGAAATCTCCGTTAATTGAACATTTAAACTCGATTACAATTAATGAATGAGTTATTTATTTATTTGTTTATGCACCCATAGTTCACTGATAAGTTTTGTATATTAAATATGCTCACATATTACAAGTAAGATTTTTGAATGAAGGATGGATTACTTGTTTTTAAAATAATTTAAGGAAATACACACAGTATCGTCATGACTAACCTTAGTCACAACTTCTGTCTTTCATAAGAGATGTACTGGATCACAGGAATTATCATAACACATTTTTATGTACAAACTGAACACTCACAACTGGAACATAGAAATCACATCTAGAAACTCACAGGATGACAATGCAATACCAGACCCTGAACTGAACAAAACACAGGACTTAAATACATAGGACATGATTACACAAATCATAAACAGGGGTGACACACAGGTGAAACTAATGAACATCAAGAAACGGCGAGAAACAGAACAAAGGGATCACATAATACAAACACAGAAGCACATGGAGCACAGCACATGGGGAGATCACATGACACAAACACAGAAACTACATGAACACACTAAAACACTGGACACATGACACAGAATCCCTGACAAAAGGAAACAAAGAAAGAAAGAAAAAATCAGTGAATAGACAAATAAATTAAATAATTAAATATAAGAATAAACAAACAAACAAACAATAAATAAATAAATAAATAAATAAAATTAATCAGGGTTTATGGTGATCTACCAACATTTTGCAAAAAAGTATGTGAAAACCTGGGTGTTACCAAAGACTATAAAACACTCGACGTAGTTTTGAATGGGGTAAAGTGTACCGGTCAATAAGGCGAATGAAGCCCGTCTTCTAGTACAGGAGCCAATCATCAATTGCTATAGACTGACATTTCTCCGAGGGAGAAGCTCGGACCACACGTGTGCTTTTACTACAGTTTTTGTGTTCACCAAACACATTGGAATCTCAAATATCTATCCATCCAAATAATGCTTGAAATTTGTACTTAAAATGAGCCAAGTGCACTTAAAAACAAAAGTTTTCTGGTTTTGTAATCTGTATGGAATGAACGTGAGGTACAGTCCGTCCTGTCAAATGCACATCACATGAGAGCAGCAACTACTCAAACACCCACAAACTTGTAAACAAAGAGTAGCAGTCATTTCTGGAGGACATTCGCCATCAAGACCAAGTTGTAAATTACTTCAGAAGACCAACGCGATCGGACGAAGCATCATTCAGAGGATGATAATGTGAAACAAGCCATTAATGAGTTTGGTGTGGTGATCTCTTTCTTTTCCAGTGCACATTAGCTCGGTGAAAAATGCCAATTTGGTTTGATTTGAATGTTTAGAAATGAAGCTTATGAGACAGATGTTGTTTTATATTATTAGTGATTTCAAATATGTAATGTAATCATAAGCTTGGCAAACAAGTTTGGAGAATTTGATGTTTCCCTATTCAGAAAGAATGCCCGAGCATACTGCCCGACAGGCGTTTCAAAGATGGCCACCGAGTGTAATGACTTGCCTTAAAGGGACTCTGCACAGCAAAAATTCCTGTGTTAAATAAATAACTTTTAACCCAATATGCAGTGTATTTCCCACTAGCCATGGAAAGTTAGTTTTTTTTACTCAAACCGGTTCTTTCGGACAAACAGTGATCAAACCTGTATGTTTTACTTAAACTTGAAACATATCTTGTTGCATTTTAAAATGCAAAGAGTTGAATGTATTGAAATTATTTCTAAAAAGATTAATGAACATTTAATAAATTAAAACTATTTTCAACATATTTGATCAATGTTATGTCACACACAAACACACACCAATTCATAATATAGGTAAAAAGGTAATATGTTAAAACTTTGAAGGGTAACACACACTCCAGTTTGATGTAAGAACAAACTCTTACTGTGTAAAAATTAACTCTGTGAGTAATGTACAAATTCCACACTTTAAAAAGTGTTATTTTAACTCCACAATGTGGAGACAGCATTAAAAAATTAAAAAATAACGAAAATCTCGGGCGCCACGGTGGCCTAGTGGGTAGCACGTTCGCCTCACAGCAAGAAGGTCGCTGGTTCGAGCCTCGGCTGGGTCAGTTGGCATTTCTGTGTGGAGTTTCCATGTTCTCCTTGTGGTTGCGTGGGTTTCCTCCAGGTGCTCCGGTTTCCCCCACAGTACAAAGACATGCGGTATAGGTGAATTGGGTGAGTTAAATTGTCCATAGTGTGTGTTTGTGAGTGAGTGTGTATGGGTGTTTCCCAGAGATGGGTTGCAGCTGGAAGGGCATCCGCTGCGTAAAACAAATGCTGGATAAGTTGGCGGTTCATTCCGCTGTGGCGACCCATTTCATTTGTGGCAAGAAATCTCCAATTTCTTATTTTGCGCGCATGGACCTGCTTGGACAACACTGGAATACATCACATGCGGTCAGCCGGTCGCATACAGCCAAGTCATATATTTTAACAGATCCGCAGGTCAAATCGGATCCGATTTTTCAGCATACGGAGATGATCGGAACTCCACACAGCTCCCAGACTACTCTCCACTGGAAATGAATGATTTCCGGTCTGTCGCTTGTCGCTTGTCGTATGCAGTGGAAAGGCGGCTTTATGGAAATGGGTCCAGGTCTGAAAAAATGTACCTATTTTCCCCCTTGACCAGTGGGTAATATATTCCAGTGAAATAAGATTAAATATTACTTCACAATATGCCCTTCTGACAAAGTCAGTGGTTTATCAGATATTCATTTAAGAAATATGACCACCCTACTTTTTTATGACTAACAGTACATGAAAATTGTGTCAATTGGTTTAAATGGCATAATTTATCAATCACGAGTATGCATAAAATATCTATATTTATCTGTTTCGAAATACCCAATACCTTTCCAAACACAATAAAGCTAAAAAACAAACAAACATATGTTTTTTTCTGACCGCCCAAAAAGTCTTTCAAGCAATGACAAACATATGGTTATTTCACAGGATTTGCAAATGTTGCTGGCACTTGTCAGATATGGTTAGGATCTAAGAGTCTCCATGCAGTCTCTCATTAATGCGAGTTGAAGGGTAAAATCATCTAACATTGGGATGTGTGACATTCTCCACAAGGGTAAAGGCCATTTTAAAAATAAAACAGAACAGATTGCAGCGCCTCAGTTGCAAGTACGAGCATTAAGCAGGCAGTTTTTCCCCTTATGCCTTACTTCTGTGCTTTTTCAGTCTGTCACTGATGGGCTTTTTGGATCTGAGTGGCTCTTTTTCCCACAAATAGTCGGCGAACATATTGACGAATAACAAAAAAGGGAAAGAAAACATATAAAATGTCCCTGCTAAGCTGCTATCGAATTAGCATAACACAGCCAGCCTCTGCTTTGCTGCAAGAGAGAGAGATGACAGACTTTGTGTTCACAAAATTGCTATTCAAAGGTTGTTTTTTCCACCTAGAAACATTGTGATGGAGACGCTGGATGAAAATACAAGAGGATGAGGTGCTTAACCGCTAAAGCAAAGGCTGACTAAACAGCGGCATGTATCTCAGACAAACATAGTAAACAAATGATTAAACCGTCATTAGCTGAGGACACGTCAAAACAGCTATTATGCTGCCACGCTAAACAAAAGCGTAAAGGGGCGCCCTTAAAAGTACAATCTGCTTTCGTTTCATGTGACAGGCAACAATTACCCATGAACAATAACAAAGCCTCTTCATATCTGCTAACTCCTCTCACATGTTTCAAACGCAGAGCTCTGTTAGCAGCCTCAAAGCTAATAACTACAGCGACGGTTTCTGTTTAACCAAGAGCAAAAATAAACCACTGCAGAGAACATTTGAGTCCATATCACTCCACACTCTTAAAAACAGGGGTGTTTTCACAGCAGTGCCATCGAACAGCCTTTTATTTGTGCTCTATCCCATTGAGTGTTTCTTAAAAGAACCATTTTTGGAAGAACATTTGAATCTTTTTTCCACTATAAAGCACCTTTTGTGTGATAGATAGCTTCAACGCTGGTAAAAGTGCTTCGATTATTTTTTTTGGGTGCATGATATTTCATATACGATAGTGTGTAGGATCAAAGCGCACAATAAAAGCTGTTATTGCCTGACAAATGAAAGAATCGATTCAGAACTGCCTGCAACGAGTCGTCATTTAAAGGGATAGTTCACCCAAAACTGAAAATGTATTTACTATTTACTCATTACAACTATAAGTGATTCCAAACCATTCATTTTCCATTGGTTGCCTTGTTTATCAGGAGTCGTCACAGCAGAATGAACCACCAATTATTCCAGCATATATTTTACGCAGCGGATGCCCTTCCAGCTGCACTTACAATGCAAACAGCAAATGTGCCATGGTGAGATGCAAATGACTTCTATTAGGAATAAGAGATGAGACTCTGATTGGTTTAATGCACGTTAGGCTCAAAACACAACCATAACTCATTAAGAGAATAAGCACAACCCTTTTAGACCATTCGCCAGGGCGCAAAGTATATTTTTACATCCTTTGCAATTGCACAAGTGGACTCGGACATGCCCTTAATGCTTTTGCGCCTTGAGCTTTATACTTTGCTCAACTCACTGATTCAAATGATCTGGTCAGAGTGAGTCTGCAGCTGATGATTCGAATGATCTGGTCAGAGTGAGTCTGCAGCTGATGACTCGCTGATTCGAATGATCTGGTCAGAGTGAGTCTGCAGCTGATGACTCACTGATTCGAATGATCTGGTCAGAGTGAGTCTGCAGCTGATGACTCAATGATTCGAATGAGTTGGTCAGAGTGAGTCTGCAGCTGATGACTCAATGATTCGAATGAGCTGGTCAGAGTGAGTCCGCAGCTGATGACTCATTCATTCATTCATTTTCCTGTCGGCTTAGTCCCTTTATTAATCTGGGGTCGCCACAGCAGAATGAACCGCCAACTTATCCAGCATGCGTTTTACGCAGCGGATGCCATTCCAGCTGCAACCCATCTCTGGGAAACATCAATACACACTCACTCACACTCATACACTATGGACAATTTAGCCTACCCAATTCACCTATACCACATGAGGAAACCCACGCAACCACGGGGAGTACATGCAAACTCCTTACAGAAATGAGCCGGGGCTCGAACCAGCGACCTTCTTGCTGTGAGGCGAACGTGCTATCCACTACGCCACCATGGCGCCACTGATGACTTAATGATTCAAATAATCTGGTCAGAGTGAGTCTGCAATTAAAAACACTGTCATTAAAAAGATCCATTAAGCGTGCATGCCTACAGGTAACAACTCGCTGATGCCGCAGTCACACTAGAATTTAAAATTCTTTCGTATGGCGCTGCCGAAAAGGGCCGGAATTAAACAAGATGATTAGACGTTTAAAAAAGGGATTGGTTCATGTTTAAAATTTCTGTCCAGAGAGGTCATATCTTGATTTTCCATTGGTCTCCCACAATCATGTGATTTGCAAAACTTGATGCACGAGCTTGCGTGTCCGGTCTGGCACATTCGCTTGCATATGAATGAAAGTCTATGGGGAGAAAAGTCCAGTGTGACCGTGGCTTGAGTCTGCAATTAATAACTCACTGATTCAAATGATCTGATCCTACTGAGTCTGCAATTAACAACTCACTGATTCAAATAATCTGATCTTACTGAGTCTGCAATTAACAACTCACCGATTCAAATAATCTGATTTCACTGAGTCTGCAATTAACAACTCACTGATTCAAATGATCTGCTCTTACTGAGTCTGCAATTAACAACTCACTGATTCAAATGATCTGATCTTACTGAGTCTGCAATTAACAACTCACTGATTCAAATGATCTGGTCAGAGTGAGTCTACACGGTCTGAGTGAGTCTACACTTAACAACTCACTGATTCAAATGATCCAGTGAGAGTGTGCACACCTGCAGCTGACAACTCACTGATTCAAACGATCCATTCAGAGCGAGTCTAGAGTTAACAACTCACTGATTTAAATGACTTGTTCAAAGCGAGTCTGCTGTTAATGAGTCATTGATTGAAATGATCCACTAAGAGCGAGTCTCCAGTTAACAACTCACTTATTCAAATGATCCATGCAGACACCTTAAAGGTTAATTGTGTAACTAACAGTAACCAGTAAAATCATTTTTATTTTTGAGAGTGTTTATAAATTTAATGGAGCAAAAAAATTTGATACTTAACCCGCACTATATTATTACTTATATACTAAGTCTGAAAAAGTAGACTTTCAAAAAAGACTTTCTTATTATATTCACACATTAAGTGAGTCTGAATGGTTTGAACACGTGAAAAAGCTTAATTAAAGCCTTCATGGAGTCAGCAGGTTCATTGTTGAAGCAAACACACATTCATCGGCAGAGTCCTGATACTGTAGTCTCTCCAACCCAAGGCGCTTGACAGACAATATCAGCCTCACCGGTTCAATGGAGCAGGGACAGCGTGTGTGTGTGTGTGTGTGTGTGAGCGTGTGTGCGTGATGTATAGAGTCTGATATGTCCAAGACAGACTGACTCTTTATGGTTATAGAGAACCATCTGTTCCTCCATCACTGTTCTATGCTCAATGAAGAAGGAAGGGTAATATTGATTTAGTCATCCGAGAGTTAAATAACATCATGAAGTATTCATTAACGGTGCACTGACCAGAGCACATGGGCACATCCGCAGAACACATTCCTTCACCAAAATAAAGGTAAGAGTCACGCGCTGCACACATGCACTGTGCTCAGTGCTAGAAATCTACAGCACCGCATTAAATGGAAAGCTCAGATACAATACTTGTATCTGTGGAATTTAAAAAATTTTCGGGATGCATCAAAATTCTGATGTTAATGACTATATACAGTTGAAGTCAGAATTATTAGCCCTCCTGAATTATTTTTCCCCAATTTCTGTTTAACGGAAAGAAGATTTTTTTCAACACATTTCTAAACATAATAGTTTTAATAACTCATTTCTAATAACTGATTTCTTTTATCTTTGCCATGATGACAGTACATAATATTTTACTAGATTTTTATTTAATTAGGTTAACTATGCAAGTTAGGGTAATTATGTAAGTCAGTGGTTCTCAAGCTTTTTTCACCAAGTACCACCTCAGAAAAAAATTGTCCCTCCAAGTACAGTAGCGTAGTAGGCGTAGCGTAGTAGGTGGTAATGAGCAGCTACAGCACTGCACAGTTGAAAAACAAGGCAGATTATTCTTCAAATTAACCATATTCATTATAACAATATATATATATATATATCTTGAATTTAAAAACTGTATATTTAATAATTGTTTATTATTCAATTGTTTCAAATGATTCAATTTCCATATATTTTTACTTAAATATTTCTGTTAAATAAAATGTTTTATTTTATTCAGATTTTTTATTCATATTTATATACATTATACATTAATAACAACAATCATTGTCTCTTGAACCTGAATAGTACAGTTCTATACATGTATCCTATATATTTTATATAAAAAAAAACATGGTTTTCTATTTTTAAATGCATCTCGATAGTTTTTTTAACTACTGTCTTTATAAACTCCTCAAACATTTCCTTTACTTGCTAATCCATTTTAAAATAGCTCTAGCAATAACATTCTTACACATCATACACAAAGTTATCCTCTGCAACTGGTCGGCCACTGAAGCTAAGCAGGGCCGTGCCTGGTTAGTATCTGGATGGGAGACCACATGAGAAAGATAGGTTGCTGCCAAAAGTGCTGTTAGTGAGATCAGCAGGGGGTCCTCAACCTGCAGTCTGTGAGGGTCCTAACGCCCCAGTATATTGATACTGCTCAGTGAGCGCTGACTTTCGGATGAGATGTGAAACTGACTCTCTGTGGTCATTAAAAATCAGGATGTCCTTCGAAAATAGAGTAGGGCTTAACTCTGGCATCCTGGCCAAATTTGCCCACTGGCCTCTGTCCAACATGGCCTCCTAACCATCCCCATATCATAATTGGCTTCATCGCTCTGTCTCCTCTCTACCAATCTCCTGCCATCGTGTCATCCCGGTGGATGCTGCATACTGGTGGTGGATGAAGAGATTCCCCCCAAAAATGTTTAAAGGGCTTTGAGTGTTCAGAAAAGCGCTTGTTATTTTAATAAAAGCAAAGCTGCAAACTTCAACAACCAATAAAAAAAACTTGAGCTCCATTTATAGATGATACAGGTGGTCAGTAACAGCAATACAGCCAAACTGCTCCTGACCGCAGTTCACTATAACCAGCAGATTACCAGCACATTCTCCAGGTTACGCTGCAGGAAATGAGTGTACTCTTTTCCCTCGACTCTGTGATCAAGCTCACTTTCAGCCTGTCTGTCCTAACACTTATTACTCAGTGTGACTGCAGCCAAAAGAAAGAAAAAGCCCTTTTTTTCTTCTCTGACCACAGAGAGCAAGAGAAGCAGAGTGGCAACCCAATTACCATACCATCGCAATAGCAATTTACAGCAAGTCACTTATGAAATTGTTATGAGGCGATAGGAGAGCCGGCCAGAAATGGAAGATCAAATGCTCGTCTCGACAGCGCGACGGTTACCTGATCAGAGGTGTTTGGCCGAGATGGTCTTGAAAAAGTCTAAATGAATAGATGTCACATCAAATGTTCTTTAGCGGGTCAGATCTCTGACACAAATACGCTGTGTTTTTCCTTGACACCGAGAGCCAGCAAGCCGTGGAGAAGCCCTGCGCTGACAGCAGATTTTCGCCTGCAAGATATGGCCGTTCAGGTTCTGTTGAAAAACAACAGCAGCACACAAACGTGGCTAAAGCACCTCTGTGGTTAGCGAAGGCTAATATGAAGTCAACGCTCCCAAAACAGGAGCCAATCTGGGCAGAGGTCCAACACTCATGCTGGGGTAAACAGAAATTGAAAAGCACACAACCGAAGCACACACACACACACACATGCACAGAGAAACACCTGTAAATGATAAAGGCTGTTTTTTTACTGTACTGCATGCTCGCTGTCTAGTCTGGATGTTATCTTTGACTGTGTTGGCTCAATGTCAATTATGTTTCAATACACACATTATTTTTTCAAAAAATGTGTTATCTGATATTACATTGGGCGCCACGGTGGCATAGTGGGTAGTAGAAGGTCGCTGGTTCGAGCCTCGGCTGGGTCAGTTGACATTTCTGTGTGAAGTTTGCATGTTCTCCCCATGGTCGTGTGGCTTTTCTCTAGGTGCTCCGGTTTCCCCCACAAGTCCAAAGACAAAGACATGTGGTATAGGTGAATTGGGTGAGCTAAATTGTCCGTAGTGTATGAGTGTGAACGAGTGTGTATGGAGGTTTCCCAGAGATGGGTTGCAGCTGGAAGGACATCCGCTGCATAAAACAAATGCTGGATAAGTTGGTGGTTCATTCCACTGTGGCGACCCCAGATTAATAGGGGGACTAAGCCGAAAAGAAAATGAATGAATGAATGATATTACATTATAATGATTGATTTTATTTGATCTCCTTCACATTGAATGTATGTATTTACATAAAGCCTGCAACTTACGTCAAAAACCAGATTCGACACCCCAAAATATACATTTTTGAATCACAATAACTGTTGTGCAGTCGCATATAGCCACTTGTAGTTCTGATCCCCCACCTACTGGACATTTAAAGTATTGTACTGTATATTCGGATTACTTTCAGTTTCTCTCAGCGAGCGGTCGAAAGTAACGCACATGCAGATTATTTCTGGGGCTGATTTAAACGATGAAACATATGTCCGTGAGTGCTCTATTTTACTAAAACTATATTTTTTAAAATATTCAAGAGTCATTAGATTATACTTACTCTTAGGTGCCTTCACAGCTGCTAAGAAAATGTTGGTCTGCCGCTGGATCCCTCCTCATATAATGAGTCGACGTCAATGGGGCCTATCTTTGCTGGACAATATTTGTATGGAACTTTCAACAACACGCATACATGGAGCTCAGTCAAAAACTGTTAAGTCCTGGATTATAGCTTTGGATCTTGTCAAATCTTTTGTTTCTACCTTCCAATTTACAGCTTTTCTATTTATATGTACTTTATGGATCTCATGATATAATAGTTATTTATTTACACTTACTTCTACTCTTTATTTGGTTTAACATTATTCATAGTTTACATAGTTTAACATCATTATTATTTTATTTTAGAACAAGTCTACCTGGCCTGGGGGTGGGTATTCAGGGTTGTTTTACAATATAGTCATATGCTGATTTTAATTAGTTTTATATTACCTTAAACTTTTGGTTAAGCAACAATTGACAACTAGTTACTATTAAATTGTACTGAAGATGAACAGCTAATTATAATGTCTTTGCCATAAATCAGGGGTGACCAACCCTGTTCCAGGAGATTTCAGCTCCAATGCTAATCAAACGCACCTGAAAAAATTAATAATGCATCCCTGCCTTCATCAATTCATCAATTTAGAGAAACAAAGTAATACATATTTTACAAAATAATTCAGTTTTTCAACTAAAGAACAGTTAACATGTATCAAAATATTGCATATGCTTAGAAAAAATATATGGAGAAACTAGATTGCGGCAATATAAAGTATAAATTCTGTGCTTCGATATTTTGCATATTTCAACTAAAAAAAGTTTTATTTTTCCGGCAACTGCACATGCTTAATTGGAATGTATGCCAATAAAGGGTGGCACGATGGCTCTGTGAGTTAATTCAGCGGTTCATTCTGCTGTGGCGACCTCTAAAGCAGAGACTGAATGTATGCCGATATGCAATTTAAGTGTAACATTTTTAAAACAAACCTATAAGCTTCCATTTGACTCACATGTAAAGAATTAAGAGTTTAATTTCTATTGCCATTGAGATTTATGTGAGTTTGTATTTAATCAAGTAATTCAATTCAATATACTTATTGAGTAACTGAGTTACTTTTTAGCCACAATTATTAGGACAGTATTTTAATACAATCCTAATTATGTAACTTGTGGTTAATCACATTTTTGAAGTAACTTACCTCACACTGATTACATAACATTTCTTTGGTTGTCTTTTGGACGTCAAATCTGTCAAATCAGCTGTCTTCCTCATGATTGTGAAGCCTACAGAACTAGACTGAGGCTGCATCCGAAACCGCATACTTCCATACTATACAGTACGCTAAAAACAGTATGCAAGCCGAGTAGTATGTTCGAATTCATAGAATTCGAAAATCAGTATGTGAGAAGTACCCGGATGACTTACTACTTCCGGCGAGATTCTGAAGTGTGCATCCCATGCACACTGCGCTATCCCATGATGCCCCGCGAGAGAATTCGTGAATGGGAGTGAAGCGACGCAACTGATGCAGGTAGGTCACGTGACCATGACAAAATGGCGGCTGTAGTACATCTGAATTCCATTCAAACTTCTCACATTCATACAGTATAGAACGTACTTTTCTAATGGCCGAACGGTATGTTTAAATTCAAATGCAGGGCCTACTAGGTAGTAGGCGGTTTCGGATGCAGCCTGAGAGACTATTTAAAGGCCTTTGCAGGTGTTTTGAGTTAATTAGCTGATTTGAGTGTGGCACCAGGTGCCTTCAATACTGAACTTTTTCCCAATATTCTCATTTTGTGAGATACTAAATTTGGGGTTTTCATTAGTTGTCATCAAAATCATCAAGATGAAAATAAATAAACACTCGAAATATAACAGTCTGTGTGGAATGAATGGATACATTATACAAGTTTCACTTCTTGAATGGAATTAGTGAAATAAATCACTTTTTGAAGATATTCTCTGACCAGCAACTGTATATACTCATACGCAAACTGTAATATGACCCTATTTATTTGTCACAAATACTATGAATATCGATTGTCATTCATTAATTTTATCTTCGTCTTAGTCCCTTATTTATCAGGGGTCGCCACAGCGGAATGAACCACCAAATATTTCAGCATGTGTTTAACTTGGCGGATATCCTTTTAGCTGCAACCCAGTACTGGAAAACACCCACACACTTTCACATTCCCACTCATACACTATTGCCAATTTTGTTTATCAAATTACCTTATAGCACATGTATTTGTACTGTGGGGGAAACTGGAGCACCTGAGGGAAACTTACACGAACATTGGGAGAACTTGCAAACTCCACACAGAAATGCCAACTGGCCCAGCTTGGACTTGAATTAGCGACCTTCTTGCTGTAACCGGCCTTTCTAACCACAGAGCCACTGTGCCACCCCCTTTGTCAATTTTCCATAAGACAAATTCATTTATTAATTTTCCTTCAGCTTAGTTTCTTTATTAATCAGGGATAGCCACAGTGGAATGAACCACTAACTTATCAAGCATATGTTTTACACAGTGAATACCCTTCCAACAGCAACCCAGTACTGGGAAGCATCCATACCCACTCATTCACATAGTTTTTTCAATTCACCTATAGCGCATGTCTTTGGACTGTGGGGGAAACCAGAGCACCCAGATAAAACTCATGCCAACACGGAGAGAAAATGCAAACTCCACATAGTAATGCCAGCTGACCCAGCCAGGACTCGAGTCAGCGACCTTCTTGCTGCGACAGAGCTAACCCCAACATAAATTTTCCATATAATTAATTCAAAGTCTGGCTATTTCATTTCCCAGACAGCCTTTTGTAAATGAAACATTGCAACCCTTTAAGCACAAGTCAACATTATTAATAAATCCACTTTGCAGATGATGCCTCTAGTCATCACCGGTGGCATCATCATCATTTAACACAACCCAAGATTTTCATTGGCACAGTTCCTCTTTAAAAACAAATGAGTGCTGTTCTTTGCTAATATGCCAGATAATACCACAATAAACAACAAATCTGTATTTACATGAATGCTTAAACAGTTTGAGAATTATATTCACAGTCTGGGTCAACATGTAAACACAGTCTTAATGAGGCAAAGTAAATGATTGCACAATACTCCACAGACCATTGCTTACTAAAACATGCTAGCAGCAACTAATTAAGGGCTAAGCATGATGCTCGCAACATGCTAATCTTAGATTTATCACATCTAAATACTGTAAAAAAAAACATTTTATAAACTGCCTAGCAACTAAATAGCAAGCACTAAGGAACTGACTAGCAACCCCCTAGCAACTGTCTAGAAACCAACCATAGCAAGAGCCATAAACTACTTCTACAACTTTTACAACTACTTCAAACTTTCAGGCTGGGTTTTCTCAAGCAGACATCAATGCGACATTCAATGCACTTCAATGTTTTTTTATAGCACTGTAGCACAGATTGTCAGCTTAACAAAGATGATGAAAAAAGGGGTAAACCCCATAATGTTTCAAACTGTGGAAGATTCCAGCAATTCTTTACAATTCATATACATAATGTTAATTTTAAATGGTTAATACTATGCTAATACTATGGTAATAATAAATATGCTAATACTCAGCATAAAGATTATTTTAAAAGCACACAATGTTCAATCAAAATTCTTCAATATTTAATTATTTCTAAAAAAAGATTTATTTATTTGCTTGATTTACAAATAATTGAATAGGCAATATTACAGTCAGTGAAAATACTGTATACCAATTAATTCATTGATTTTGGTATCATTTGATTAAAATAAACAATTTGTTATCTATTAGAAATTAACGATACAAAAAATATTTATTTATTATAATATTTAATTTTTTATATTTATTTTATTTAATTTAATATTTAATTTATTTATTTATTTAATATAATAATAATTTATTTTTCACTTATTTTATTTTATTTATTATTTCATTTCATTTCATTTCATTTCATTTCATTTTATTTAATTTTATTTTTTGTTTTATTTAATTTTATTTTGTTTTATTTTATTTTATTTTATTTTATTTATTTATTTTATTTATTTATTTTTTATTATTTATTTATTTATTTTAGTAATTTTTTTTAATTTATTTTTACTTATTTTTATTCATACATTTATTTGTTTATTTTTATTAAAATAATTAATTATTTAGTTAATTTATTTGTTTGTTTATTTACTAATTTTAATAATTTATGGTTTTTATTTTATTTATTATTTTATTTTAGTAGTTAGTTAGTTATTTTTAATTTCTTTATTTTAATATTTTTCCATAAATTGTTATTTGTTGTTTATTTTATATTATTTATTATTTCATTAATTTTTTTCTTACTTATTTATATTAATTATTTATTGTGTTTATTTTATTTATTTATTTATTTGTTTATTTATTTAATTTATTCTTTCCTTTTATTAGTTTATTATTTTCTTTCTTTATTTATAACAGTACATAATTTTGCAAGTATGCATACAGCAGGTCAACAGGTATTATTCGGTGCACACAAATATTTACCTAACTTCTATCAAACAACTATCAAACTTTTCAATCTAGCTATCACCAAACACAACCCCAGATTTCCATTGCCATTGTTTCTCTTCATTTTTTTTTCTTTTTTGCTAATATGCCAGATAACCATAATCCAAAAACCAAACAAATCTGTATTTACACAAATGCTTAAATGCTTTGAGAAATATTATATTTGCAATCTGGGTCACCACGTGAATGCAAAGCTTAATGAGGCGGAGCTAGTGATTCCACAATACTCCACAGATCATTGCTTACCGTTCTCCCTCTGTAAATATCATTCATCATGTGAAAGATCTCGGGCTGTATCCTCTCCCAGACACCGGGGCTCACTGAGTGGTCAAGCCAAAGGTTTGGTGACAGATTGCAGTGGCTGACAGATTCAGAACACATCGGCCAAGGGGCTCAAATGAACCTCTGTCCAACACCATCCATCTCCACACTGCAGTGTTAATGGCTGCTCCTGATCAATGGAGCTCCCATGAGGAATCACACAGCCATCTCACTCAATGCTCTCTGAATGTTATTACATTTCAGCTGTTGTGGAAAAAAGAGCAACACCCTGAAACTAATAGAGTCGCTGTCACCGTTTGACATGCTCTTGAGAAATGCTGGAAGAAAGTAAAGGTGAGGAATACTGCTATTACTGCATTTCTGGCATCACCATTGGAGACTGAGAACGGGTAGCGGGAAAACATTTAATCAACATATTTGTGTACAGATATGTTTGCTTTTACTGATGTCACTTTTATTGCTCAAGAATTTCACAATCATAATGTTTAATTATGATTAGCAGTTGTTCTAATCGATCACTGGAGAACTGTCACTCTAATGAACTACAACTCCCATCATGCATCTTACACACACTACTTGGCATCTCACACACACTAGTTCCTGATTCCACCTGAAGCAGTAAGATACCAAGTAATGCGAAGCACTATAAAACAGTACTACAGATACTTCAAACTGACTGAATATTAGATATATATATTAGGGCTGTCCAAAAATTATTTGTGATTAATCACATCCAAAATGTTATATATGTGTTATATATATTTATTATGTATATGTGATAAACACATTCATAGAAGCCAAAACTATATATAAAAATATATATTTCATATTCAAATGTAAAATTTGTGTCATACACATATATTTTTTACATAGCTAAATATAAACAAACATTTTATCAAGTATATGCATGTGTGTATTTATATATTCATAATAAAATATACACAGTACACACACAAATATTAGGTTAAACTTTTATTTTGGATGTGATTAATCACGATTAATTTTTGGACAGCCCTACTATA
>CAIGQQ010031496.1:9103677-9120570 GCA_903798035.1 Danio albolineatus
CTATCTATCTATCTATCTATCTATCTATCTATCTATCTATCTATCAAACCTTCCATCCCTCCATCCCTCCATCCATTCATCCATCCATCCATCCATTGACGCATCTATCTATCTATCTATCTATCTATCTATCTATCTATCTATCTATCTATCTATCTATCTATCTATCTATCTATCTATCTATCTATCTATCTATCTATCTATCTAACCTTCCATCCCTCCATCCATTCATCCATCCATCCATCCACTGACGCATCTATCTATCTATCTATCTATCTATCTATCTATCTATCTATCTATCTATCTATCTATCTATCTATCTATCTATCTATCTATCTCTCTATCTATCTATCTATCTATCTATCTATCTATCTATCTATCTATCTATCTATCTATCTATCTATGAAACTATTCGTCCATCCATCCATCCATGCATACTTCTATCCATCTCTTATTACATCTTTAAATGCTACACTATGTCCTTTACCCCAATATGCTGTGAAATGCGCTCCACGTGTTTCAGTATCCCAGAGGAAACACTGACCTGCCCCTCAGACACTAAAATGTCACAGTCCGAAATGTTGAGATGTCTTCCTCCTTCTCTTTCACTGTTACAAGCTATAGCTATGCTATTCTACACAGGGTGCACTGAAGCATGCAGGATTTCTCTTGTAGGCATACGAGAGCACTCTTGGTTGAAATTCAGCACAAAGTGACGAGCAAGCCAACCTTGAATATTGAAGTGAATATAGAAATAACCTACAGTAGTTTAAAACTGACTGAAATTAAATAAATGACTTTAAAGGGATAGTTCACCCTAAAAAGGACATTTATACATTATTTACTTACCCTCGGGTGGTTCCAAAGCTTTATAATTTCCTTTGTTGTACACAAAAGTAGATATTTTGAATAATGATGAAAACCTGTAACCATTAGCTCCCAGTTTTCATTCATTCATTCATTTTCTTGTCGGCTTAGTCCATTTATTAATCTGGGGTAGCCACAGCAGAATGAACCGCCAACTTATCCAGTATTTGTTTTACACAGCGGATGCCCTTCCAGCCGCAACCCATCTCTGGGAAAAGCTTCCATTTTAGGAAAAACAAATACTATGGCAGTCAATTGTCACGATCACCAGCGATCTAATACCAGATATCACTGAAAAACACTCACCTTCACTAACGGACTACAAATCCGCCATGTTATGGACTACAACACCCAGTCATGCAGCACATACACACACAACCGGTTCCTGATCATGACTGATTGCATACACACTGCTGGAGGTGTGTCAAAGACTATAAAAACAGCACAGACACACACACTGTTGCTGAGTCTTGTCTACTGTTTAGGGACACTACAATGTGTTTTCCTTTGGCTTGTTTTTCTCTGGTTTTTGCCTAATAACCTGCATTTGGATCCAAACCCTGGTTGCCAGTGTAACTCCCCGTGTTACATCAATAAATACAGGTTTCCCAAAATCTTTTGTGTTTAAATGAAAGATAGGAGCACAAAAAGCAAAGGGTGAGTACATTATGACATTATTTTGGGTGAACTATCACTTTAACTGTGGTGAGAGTCCCAGCTGGGTCAGTTGGCATTTCTGTCACGATCACCAGCGATCTCTACAGCCAGGGATCGCTGGTTGACACACAAACTTCTGTGAACTACAGATTGGTTAAAGGACTACAATTCCAGTCATTCAAAACACACACACTCCTGCTCCATATCACAACTGATTGCGCACACACACCACCGGAGGACCGTCTAAGACTGACTACAATCACTACATAGGCAGCACATACACACACAATCATTGCTGAGTATTGCGTTTTGATCCTCGCTTTGCCATTTGTTTATCCTTGTCTGCCGCCAGCCTTTTTGACCTTATGCCTGTTCTTCGACTACGACTTTTGATTTTGCCCCATTGATCACTGCTATACTGCTTTTTATATTAAAACTGCACTTGGATCCTCACCACCGTTGTCAGTGTCACCACCGTTACAATTTCTGTGTGGAGTTTGCATGTTCTCCCTGTGTTCACGTGGGTTTCCTCCGGGTTCTCCGGTTTTCCCCACAAGTCCAAAGACATGCCGTACAGGTGAATTGAGTAAACAAAACTGGCCATAGTGTATGAGTGTGAATTAGTGTATGGGTGTTTCCCAGTACTGGGTTGCAGCTGGAAAGGAATTTGATGTGTAAAACATATGCTGGATAAGTTGGCGGCTAATTCCAATGTGGTGAACTTTGATGAATAAAGAGACTAAGACGAAGGAAAATTAATGAATGAATATCCCTTTAAGGACCCACAAGTACATTTATAGTATTGTCGTTATTAATAATACCCAGAATATCTATTAATAACTAGAACTTGTTTTGCTGATTTGATGTCAAGCATTATTAATTTGGACAGGTAATTATACAATTATACAATGTTAATGTGTAGGTGGGCATGTGCATGTTAACCTAGCAGAGTGAAAAATTCAAACGATCCCATTGTTTTTAATAATTCAATACCGTTTTGGGCTATATTTCATCTTAACATCAACCGAACGGTTTTTTTTCCAGAGCCAGTTACATCTGTAACTTTATGACCTGCAGAGTGTATCACTTTAAGCCCTGTATCTGAAGAAAAGAGACCAGCTGTCAGACTAAATCTGATAATCAGCTCTTGCGATGTGGTTTTCACGCCTCCATTATTCCAGCATGCGTTGCACAGTCTCCCCCTGCAGCTACTGACTAACAAATCAGAAAATGCTTGATTGCTGTGTATTAATATGGAGACGCGTCTATTTAAGCAGAAAGGGGGAAACTTTCCATCTAATCAACGGCAAAAGATGATCTTATTGCTATGAAGAGATTTTGCACTGATGCATCAGCTTGTTCAAGACCAACACAGGAAATGAACAGGATAAATATTTTCTCAATTGTTTCTCCAAGAGAGCAATGAGACTAATTGGTAAGCAAATAGAGAAATTTATACTTTTCCTAAGAAGTTAGTTGTTTTAAGTTTACAAACTGGGCTCAGAATGGCCAAAACATCATCAAAATGCAATGATTAATTATAATTTATTGTAATGGGTGTGGGCGCCACGGTGGCGTAGTGAGTAGCACGTTCGCCTCACAGCAAGAAGGTCGCTGGTTCGAGCCCCGGCTGGGTCAGTTGGCATTTCTGTGTGGAGTTTGCATGTTCTCCCCGTGGTTGCGTGGGTTTTCTCTGGGTGCTCCGGTTTCCCCCACAAGTCCAAAGACATGTGGTATAGGTGAATTGGGAAGGCTAAATTGTCCGTATAGTGTATGATTGTAAATGTGTGTGTGAATGTTTCCCAGAGATGGGTTGCGGCTGGAACGGCATCCGCTGCGTAAAAAATATGCTGGATAAGTTGGTGGTTGATTCCACTGTGTCGACCCCTGATTAATAAAGGGACTAAGCCGACAAGAAAATGAATGAATGAACGAATGTAATGGGCGTCATGGTGGAACAGTGGGATCGCCTCACAGCATGAAGGTCACTGGTTAGAGCCTCGTCTGGGTCAATTGGCATTTCTGTATGGAGTTTGCATGTTCTCCCTGTGTTTGCGTGGGTTTTCACCGGTTGCTAGGGTTAGTGTAGTGGCAATGAGTTTGTATGGATGTTTCCGAGTGATGGGTTGGTGCTGGAAGGGCATCTGCTGTGTAAAACATACTGTATGCTGCATAAGTTGGTGGTTCATTCCGCTGTGGCGACCCCAGATTAATAAAGGGACTGAGCTGAAAAGAAAAATATTGAATAATTTATTGTAATAAACCAATTAATCAAGGTAATTAATTCAAATGTATAATGTCCATAATGGCATTCTAAACGGGGTTGAGAAAAAAAACGTCTTTTCAATAAATCCAATTTTTTTTTGTACAATTTACATGGTTTTAAACACACAAGTTACAAAGTTTGTTTTAAACGGCACATACATTCAAAAAAGATGACTTTTGCTGTTTTTTCGAACTACATATTTAATTAACCAGCACTCACTTCTGAGGATTTACACCTTTCTAACTTTTAATAGTTCTTGACCCCAGTGAGCTACAGACGAAAAGTTGGTATCATTGGAAATAAGACACTTTGAGCTTTACTATGGTCCGTCTAGAAGTCAGCCAGAATTTTAGTTTCATGATAAAAAACATAAAAAGTTCTGAAGTCATGAGACCGAAAAATTGTACTGTTCAATATTTGTTTTTTCCATATACAAATACCACTCATCGATATCAGTTCCAAAGTTGTAAACCTCTCAGAAGAACTTTGTGGTGAGGCAAGGGTTGCAGACTTTTATTTACAGGCACTTAAGGGGTCTGTGTCAGGATAACCTCACTCTACTTACACATCTATTCTCTTTAAATTGAGCTGAAACAACACACTTTTTGAGATCTTTGGGGGGGACAACTTTTTTTTGTTTAATCCACTTAAATTTATATTTTTTAAAAATCCTAATTTACCTTTAGAATATTCCATATTTTATTTTAAATCATAAAACCACTAACAATAACTAACGCAAAGGCTAATCTAAGATATGGTCAAAGAATGATGTAAAATCTATTTAAATTTATTTGTTATCTATAATTAAATTTAGATTCAGAAATTATTCACTCATTCATTCAATTTTTAAATAGGCTATTGCTTTTTTAAATGCCTTCACTACATTTGCAACTTCAACACACTGAAACCACACTCAAACTGAGATATGTGTGACTGGCTTTATTAATCTGGGGTTACCACAGCGGAATGAACCATCAACTTATCCAGCATGTTTTACGCAGCGGATGCCCTTCCATCTCAACCCATCTCTGGAAAACATCCATACACACTCATTCACACTCATACACTAGCTTACCCAATTCACCTATACCATGTTTTGGACTGTGGGGGAAACCGGAGCACCTGGAGGAAACCCACGCAACCACGGGGAGAACATGCAAACTCCACACAGAAATGTAAACTGACACAGCCGAGGCTCGAACCAGCGACCCTCTTGCTGTGAGGCGAACGTGCAACTCACTACACCACCGTGGTGCCTATATCTAAAGCCTTTTTATATATTTGTATATTTATATTATTTATTAAATTTTTTATTTATATTTTTCAAATTTTCTATTGCACAACTTCTACTTCTCTATAATTTAAATGGTTATTGTTATCATTATTATTTCTATTATTGTGGTTATTATTTTAACGAGTCATGAGTGGTTATGTCAGTATTTCACTGCATATCATACTGTGTATGACCAATAAAATCTAAATTCAAATTTGAAACACAACACTTATTCATTGATTTCCTTTGGCTTAGTCCCATATTTAACAGGGGTCACCACAGCGGAATGAACGGCTTACTATTCCAGCATATGTTTTATGCAACGGATGTCTTTCCAGCCGCAACCCAGTGCTGGGAAATACTCATACACTCTCGTATTCATACACTACGACCAATTTAGCTTACCCAATTCACGTATAGCGCATGTCTTTGGACTTGAACATGGAGAGAACATGCAAACTTCACACAGAAATACCAACTGGCCCAGCCAGAACTTGAACCAGCAACCTTCTTGTTGTGAGGTGACAGTGCCAGCCACTGAACCACCGTGCTGCCGAAAACAAAAGTTGCAAGGTTTGCTCTCATTTCCCCTTGCCTTTGGTCTCCGTCTTGTTTTTCATCTGTTGCCATAGTCTTACCTCCCTCCTCCCACCCTCAACCCCTCTCTCTCTCCCCCTCTCATGACTAACTAATGAGTCCTGGCATTGCTGTGGTCCCCGTGGCATTATTGGGCTGATCTGTGCTCTCTTAAGGGTGCACTAAGAGCTTGACTCTCCACAGCAGCAGGAGGCCCACACTTCTCTTAAACAGCAGGGCTAAAGAGGTTTGTTTACTGGGTAACACCTTGGCCTGACCTCCCCGGGCCGCTGGGAGTTACTCTGTGATTAGTTCTGTGCTTGCCTGGAGCCGAAGAACCGGCGTCGGGCTGGAAAGCCAGTCTCTCCCCACCGCAGGGTGAATGATTGGGCAACTCATGCTGTAATCAATCATCCTTTCTACCACACGTACACATCCGGCGGGAGAAGGATGGGCCCTCCTAAACTTGTTGCTATCTTTGTCGCTGTGCCTGAAAAGCTGCATGATTTTATTTAGAGTCGGCCTTTGACTCGATAACAGGAGATTAATTGGAGCTGTTGCTTGGCTTTGTCCCCAATGGGTCTTTGTGGCTTTCGGCGTATAGAGAAAGAGGACCAGGATATATACGCTGCTAATCGGGTCTGTTTGCTACGTGCTTGAACACCATTTTCTCTTCTCGCTCCTGGTTGGCGACTGTTTGCCGCTCGGCCCCTGTGGACGGGGTCTCATTATTGCAATGTGTATTCACATCTTCCACCTTTCGCCCTGGGTTCTCCTTCTCCTTCACTTTGTCGCTTTCTTCTTGCAATGAAATGTCAGTGACAAATCTGGCACCTTCTCCTCTGGCGGCACTGTTGGACTGAAACTGGGCTCCACTGACCTAACCCTGCCTTCTCATTGAGACACGCTTTTTTATAGAAAGGAAATCACTTTTCATGTCTCAATGGATTCTCCAGTAGGGAATGGGTTGCAGGTTACACCATAGGCAAAGCAATCATAGTTGACCTGGTAGCATTAATCACATTTTTTAGATTAATTGTGATGTTTGACCCTCTTGTTGTCTAGAATTGCATATAGGCAAGGCAAGGCCAGGCAACTTTGTTTATATAGCACATTTCATACACAGTGGCAATTAAAATTGTTTTACATAAACAGGAATACAATTGAAGTATAAGAAAATAAAAACAAATGATAAAAAACAGATAAAAACAGATTAAAATGAGTTAAGACAAGTTATAAAAGAATGAAAAGGAAAGAAAGACACAATAGTGCGATATGTCTGACGAAGCACAGTGCTCATTCAGTAAAGGCACAGCTAAACAGATGTGTTTTCAGTCTTGATTTAAATGTGCCTAATGTTGGAGCACATCTGATCATTTCTGGAAGCTGATTCCAGAATATATACACCCACTGTTAGACTTTGCTGTAATTGTACAGTTGTTTACAGCAAAAACACCCTGTAAAATACCACATACATTGTTTAAAATTCACTATAGTCATATACACTGCATTGTGGGTCATTTTAAAACTTTTAAAGTAACTTACTGCATACTAGAAAATTGCGGTATTCTGCTGTAATCAGAAGTAATCAAGCACAGCTGCTGTAGTTAAAGACCAAAAAGAGACAGAAGGTGCGTCCCAAATCGCATACTTATGCACTATTCTACGCCATTATGTAGTATGAATAGTGTAAGTAGTGCGATCACACTGAAAACTCTAAAAATAATAAGTGCACTTCAATTACCCGAATGATGCACTCATTCAACCGGTAAAATGAAGTGTGGAATGTTGGACACTTCACGCACTCAACGACCGCAGCTTTGCTCACGTAACGGAAGGGGTGGAGCTATCGGGCGCACATGTTGGGTTTCTTTATTTATTTTGGATTGTGAAAGCAAAATTCTCCAACAAGAGTGATTATAGCGCCTCCCGATGGTGAATGCGGTTATACTCGTGGCAGGTATTATTTGGTATTTTGGTCATTTATTTCACAAATTAGGCGACTGTCAAAGTCATCAGGGAAACGGTTTGAACTTCCACTTAGTAAAAAAGCCATTAGTGTTTAATTTGGGACAACACTACATACATACACTATGCTGTTGAGTGTGTAAGTGCATAAGTGCATAGTGCATAAGTGCATAGTGTATAGTGTGTCATTTGGGACGCAGCTAGATAGTAAATACTAAGATTAAACGTTTTGCACAGCTAGTGTAAAATGTAAATAAACTACAGTAAAACTAGTGTAAAAATTGTCATACTGTAAAATTAAAATGTGGTAAAGGGCATTTTATCACAAAAAAAGTTGCAGTAAGACTATTTTACTATAAAAAAGAAATTGTGGTAGGGCCCTACTACTGTAAAACATGTTTACAGGTAAGTTACTGGAAAGAGGCAGTTGCTGTAATTTGCAGGCAACAGCGCTGCCAGTAAGTTACCACAAAAAACAATAAAATGTCTATCAGAGCCATTCGCCTTCACTAAACCTCGAAAATAAAGCATCTAAATTTCATTTCAATCCTCAAATCTATTTTGCATGAAGAAACAACCTCGTCATTCACCATGAACTCTGTGAATTTAATAACTGGAAAACGAGAATTGGAACTGTACTTGACCATTTACAGACTACCTTTACAGAATCTCATAACAAGAGAGCAGTTAAAACATCTAAAACATGCACTTTTATTATTTATTTTTTATTGATTCTTTTTTTCTTTCTCATTGTCTTTCTCTTTGCTATACCATTGATATACTTCTTTAAATCTGTCATATTTCTCTTGTTTGCACTTTTATCTGTAGTATTTTCATTGTAATTGTCTGTTGTTATTGCAATCAAAAAAAGTTTTCCCTCATCAGTGTGGAGTATTTCATTAATGTTTTATCAGAAGGTAACACTCGCTTTTGACTTAAGTAAAGGGTGTACTTTCTAATACCAAAAGTACATGCATAATTGTAAAAATATTTTAGCAAGACAGTATTCATAAAAGGTAAAGCATCAGATTGTATACATATATATATATATATATAATATTATTAGCCCCCCTGTTTATTTGTTTCCCTAATTTCTGTTTAACAAAGATAAAAAAAATTCAACACATTTCTAAACATAATAGTTTTAATAACTAATTTCTTATAGCTGATTTATTTTATAAATAAAAAGCCATGAAGACAGTAAATAATATTTTACTAGATATTTTTCAAGACACTTCTATACAGCTTAAAGTGACATTTAAAGGCTTAACTAGGTTAATTAGGTTAACTAGGCAGATTAGGGTAATTAGGCAAGTTATTGTATAACGATGGTTTGTTCTGTAGACTATCAAAAAATATATATAACTTAAAGGGGATAATAATTTTGACCTTAAAACAGTTATTAAATAATTAAAAACTGCTTTTATTCTAGCTGAAATCAAACAAAATAAGACTTTCTCTGAAAGAAAAAATATCAGACATACTGTGAAAAATTCCTTGCTCTGTTAAACGTAATTTGGGAAATACTTAAAGAAAAAAAATTCAAAGGGGATTGAATAAATGTGATTTTAACTGTGTACATATATATATATATGCTGTTAAATGGTGCACAGGAGGGTTAAACATAACAGTGTGAAAGTGTATCATCTGGATGTGTTTGTAAGGCATGTTAGAGCATTAACATTTTAACCTTCGGGCTTAAAAAAGTATAATGTTTATAGCTTTAACAAAGATGAATTGTATTTAATTTATACAGTGAAGATTATGCAGTGTTACTTTTAGATTTAATTATTCAATTTCTGTAGTTGAATACTGTTAGACTCCGCAGAAGTCTCTTTACTTCATGTGGATCTTTGTTCTGTCGTATTTATGCTTTTAATTTTGTATTATGTTATTAAGATGCACCAGTACTGATTGCATCTATTACACAAGCAAATTACCTATACATATTTCATTTTGCTGCAATATCAGTTTTGTCAGACTCAGTCATAATGCTTATTTTTTTTCTATTAGTGTAGCTGTGCTTTATATTATGCATTTACTGAAGCAGTTTATTTTAAATTAAAAAAATATTTTAAGTTAAAAAAATATTTCTCTTTAATGCAGAAACATAATTTTCAGTCCTAAAAAGCAAACCATTTTCCCTGTGTATATACATAAATATATAAAATACTAAACATGCGAGTGGCTAACTATTGATAGTGATAGGTGTAGGTGAATTGGATTAACTAAATTGGCTGTAGTCTATGAGTGTGTGTGTGAGAATGCAGGAGTGAATGGGTGTCTCCCAGTACTGGGTTGCGGCTGTAAGGGCATCCACTGCATAAAACATATGCCGAAATAGTTGGCGGGTCATTCTGCAGTGGTAACCGCTGCTAAATAAGAGACTAAGCCAAAGAAAAATGAATGAATGAATGAATAAACAGCATACAAATGCACTGTTATAGGTCCCATAGGTTGTTATAGGTCAATGATAATGCTTATAGTCGGCACAAATTTATTCATTTATACTTTTTGGTTTTTCTTTCTATGAGGGAATTATGTAGAAGCACAGCCTAGGCATGTCTCCTCATCGGTTAGTAATGCTACATCTTATTGCACATCAATTATCTGGCTTTTTGGCTAAAAACAGAGTGAAATCACTCAGCCTGTGACTTGGTGGTCAGCGGGAGATAGCAATGTTTTGCCCACCAGGGGAGCATTCCCCTAATGGTGTGACGTCATGTGAAAACTATCAATTGGCTTAAATTAATGACTGCTATTTGAAAAGGGAAATCATTCCTCTGAGACAGCTCTAACCACATAGTTTATACTGTGATAACAATACGAGAACTGCAAAACAAGCAAAAAGTATTTTTTTTATAAATAATATTTAAAAAATGCATTCACAAGTAGGGTTGTGACGATGGGCTGAGCCGCAGAAGCAACCCGCTTGCGAAAAATATACACTCAGGCCCCGTTTACACTAATACGTCTTAGTTTTATAATGGCATTTCAGAACGAAAATGATCCACATCCACACTGATGTTTCATCTAGCATTTCTGAACAGCCCTCCGTCCACACTATACCACTGAAAGCACACATCACGTGACCACACACACAGACAGACACTCTAGCATTTACGCCCGTCTGAGCTCCAGGCAACCCCAGAGAGCAGTGCACGGCGGACAGTTTATCAAGGATGTACCACTGGATTGCGTCTCACTAGAGTTGTTAAACGTGATATTTTATTAATCTTAAATGACTATTCGGTCTTTTGAATTTATCAGGTAACGTATCACAGCATCAATATTGTATTTAAGAACTTAGTAATTTTAGCAAAAACCTCAGATATTGTTGGTTGTTTCCTGTTGGTTTTGCACCTTTTTACCAACAAAGTTTGTCGACACTATTATAACGACACAGATCACTCTGCCTATTCATGCCAGAGTACCGTGGAAAAAAAGTGATTGACTGGTGGTAATTTGTGTTTGACTTAATTTTATTCATTCATTCATTTATTCATTTTCTTTTCGGCTTAGTCCCTTTATAAATCTAGGTTCACCACAGCGGAATGAACCGCCAACTTATGCAGCATATGTTTAATGCAGCAGATGCCCTTCAAGCTGCAACCCATTTTCTGGAAACATCCAGACACACTCATTCACACTTATTCATTCACTCATTTTCTTTTCGGCTTAGTCCCTTTATCAATCTAGGTTCATCACAGCGGAATGAACCGCCAACTTATCCAGCATTTGTTTTACGCAGCGGATGCCCTTCTAGCCACAACCCATCTCTGGGAAACATCCATACATTCTCATTCACACTCATACACTATGGACAATTTAGCTTACCCAATTCACCTATGGCGCATTTGTTTGGACTTGTTGGGGAAACCGGAGCACCCAAAGGAAACCCACTCCAACTGGGGGAGAACATGCAAACTCCACACAGAAATGCCAACTGACCCAGCCGAGGCTCGAACCAGCGACCTTCTTGCTATGAGGTGACAGCACTACCTACTGTGCCACCGTGTCACCCACACTTATACACTACGGACAATTTAGTTTACCCAATTCTTTGGACTTGTGGGGGGAAACCAGAGCACCCGGAGGAAATCCACACAACCACGGAGAGAACATGCAAACTCCACAAAGAAATGCCAACTGACCCAGCTGGGGCTCGAACCAGCGACCTTCTTGCTGTGAGGTGAACATGCTACCCACTACGCCACCTACGCCAACTTATTTTTATTTATTTATTATTTGGTTATGGGTAAAACAAAGACCCTGAGGGTCAGGTAGTTGAAACAGTAGGCTACAAATAATTAATTCGTTATGAATTAATTAATTATCCATAAATAATAATTCACCGCTGCCTATGACGATGATGCCATCGTCCATCGCAATGTTTCTCATTAGACATTGTACGATGCCAAATTGGTCAACATCGCCCAACCCTATTTACAAGCATTAGATTTTTCACCAAATCATGCCGCTAAAGTACATTAACAATGCCACAAACAGCTCAGATTTGTCAACACGAATCTCTAAAAAGTCTCATTAAATTTACCCAATTGGAAAAAAATATAAAAGTCATCCACCTTTACTTTTTATAACAACACTTTGTCTCTTTTCTGTTCTGCTGAAGAGCTTCAATAAGTCTCCAGAGATGAGAAAAAGCAGCATATGGAATATTCAGACAATTCCTTACAGCATCTCCAATACAAGAAAACAAGCTTAGATCTGCTTGCTTTTATTCAAGCTAATCCCAACTGCATTACTATCCCTGCACAAGGTCAAACAGGCTGTTTCGAAATAAGCCACATGAGGTTGTTCAACCCATAGTACAACATAAGGCAACGGCTATCTATATATTTCCACAAGAAAACATTCAAAACTTCAGAAACTGGAGGTCAAGCTCATTCCCGGCTAAACGCGGCAGTGGAGCGAGCAACACATGAGCTGATAGTCTGCTTCCTCTAATGCTTCCCATTAAAGTTAATGTGTATGTTTGCATGAAACTCACCAATATGGCTGCGATGTGTCGAGGCAAGGCTGAACTGACCCCAGAGAGACAGCAGACAGATGCCCAACAGCAGCAATCTCCTGCCCACACGCTGCAGCTCCCTCTCCCGCATCCTGCAGACACACACACATTATACATGCTTTTACTTAATCGAGGACATTAACATATGATTCAGTGACATATGGGGATTAAGAGTCAGTAAACAGCTTGTTTTATATTAAATACACCATCAAATGGCATGGAAATCAAACTGCCATGGTTCAGCAATATTATAATAATTTTATATGGGGGATTTAGAAGATAGAGGTTGATTATGAAGACACAATGACAGCCTTTTGTATTGTGAATAAGAAAAAAATGAAGGAGGGGACTTAATTTTGAATTTAATTCAATTGGATGGTTGGATAACTGTGGTTTGCTATTGGTTGGTCTGATGTGATTGACAGGGTGTCTCGCTTTCAGCCAGTAAACATGTCAACTGTGTATCAATTTAAAAATGTGAATGCAAAAAAAGTATAAACTGGGAGTGTTGCGTTGGGAAGAGACTGAACACTGGGGTTGGATCTAAACGCATTATTAAGAGAAGGGTCAGACAGGCAGGGGTCAAAAACCTGCATACACAGCAATAGAGGTAAATCTAAAGCATAATCCAAATAACAGGCAAAAGGTTCTGGACAGATGGCAAGCAATAAAAACGATCTCAACAGCAGTGATGGTCGAATCGCAAACAAATTGTTCTTTTTAACTGGATCTTCTAAGTGAATCGATTGAACTAAGACACCAAATCAAACTGAATCATTTGAAATTATTCGACTCTCTGGTAAACTACTTACTTTTTAAGATGCCTGATGCCCCTTCTGACTCAAAATAAACCAATATGCAGAGTTTTTCAGCTACTAGAACAGTACACTGAGATTTGAGAACCGATGAACTGATACTACTGAACATGCATGATTCAGCAGATGGTGAACCAACCACAAACAGTACTTGACAGCCTGCTGTGACTGAAGCAAACTTGGTCAACTGATTCTGGCGCGGGTGAACCAAGGGTTTACATGAGAGGATCTGGCGAAATACGTTTATTTCATAACAGAAAATTGTAAGGAAATTTAAATAAGCTAAGTTATGCTTCATTTGGGTTGCAAAACTTAATAACTGTAAGAAACATTTCAGATCAGGGTGATATTTTAACTGACTGAAATTATGATTGACTTTATACATACATACTGACTATATGACTGCATACATACTGACTACATATTTTGACAGCAGTGATGGTCAAATCGCGAACAAATCGTTATTTTTAACTGGATCTTCTAAGTGAATCGGTTGAACTAGTTCACCAAATCAAACTGAATCATTTGAAATTATTCGACTCTCTGGTAAGCACTTATTAACAAACTACTTACTTTTTAACATGCCTGATCCCCCTTCTGACTCAACATAAACCAATATGCAGAGTTTTGCATCTACTAGAACAGTACAGCAAAATTTGAGAACCGGTGAACTGATACTACTGCACATGCGTGATTCAGCAGATGGTGAACCAAACACAAATAGTACTTGATAGCCTGCTGTGACTGAACCAAACTTGAACAACTGGTTCAAAATTGTAACGAAACTTAAATAAGTGAATTATGCTTCATTTGGGTTGTAAAACTTAACAACTGTTAAAAACTTTTCAGATCAGGGTGATATTTTAACTGACTGAAATTATGATTGACTACATACATACATACTGACTATCGCCCAATCCCAATTCTATTTTTGTACCCCTACCCCTTCCCCTTCCCCTTGGCCCTTACAACCGAGGGTTAAGGGGAAGGGCTTCAAAACTTCCCCCTAAGAATTGGGACAGCACTTCAACACCTGCACACGTCATCATATGTCATCGCGATCTCTTGCTTCATTTGAGATCAGACGATCACGACTGCTGTAGTTATTCCAGTTGTGTTGTTTATGTTGTTTATCTTCAGGAAATCACTGAAAGCATATATTATGTTATAATAATGATCTAATGTGGCAAAAAGATTGTAACTATACTGTGCATTTACTCCGTGGCCATACTGATCTATGTAAACACACGAAAACAACATTAACATTATCCCAGACAGCTCATGCCAAGCCACTAGACATTACTGACAGGGTATTCGAGTGTCATCATGTATCAGAATGTTCTGGGACCGCTGTACAGGAGTTATAAATATGGATTAAAGATCGCGAAATTCAGCATTGTTTTTTGTGTGTTTTTTTTTTTTAAGCATGACGGTAAAACACGAACGCTGTTATGAATATATTAAAACATGTGTTTGTTTGTCGTAAAAATTCGTAGTAATGACAAAAAAATACTAATTTGTGGATCTCCTTACATCCGGGTTCAGCTATCATGCCGCTGTGGCTGGTGTATACTGGGAAATTTTCTTACCCCTCCGTTTGAAGTGTGGTCCTGAAAAATCTTTGTTCGAAGGGGTGTATACCCCTTGCCCTTAGCCCTACGCCTTCAAGCTAAAGAGAATTGGGACACCACTACCCCTTGACGTGAACACGCAAAACAAGGGGTAAGGGGAAGGGCTAAGGGGTAGAATTGGAATTGGGCCTATATGACTACATATATACTGACTGCATATTTTGATATGTTCAGTCTTAACATGGGAGGATTGTCATAAGGTCATCGCGGACAAGATTGTTTTTTTTTTTTTTAATCAATTCATTGAAACAAACTGTCGACAAGATCCAGTTCGCAGAAAAGTGTGTCGTTAAGTTCTTTAAAATTTTTCAAAGCATTTTCTCAAAATATGTGTCAAAATAAGATTTGTCACCAAAAATCATTCTGCTGGCTCAAACGGACAAAAAATTATGGCCAAATTAAAACTCTAAATCACCCCAGAGTGGATGAAAACATCCCCAACATTACAAAAGGATATTATTATATAATACCATGCAAAACACTCATTTTATCCCATTTGCCACAACAAACCGTTTTACAACTTCCCCCTAATTGCCTCAAACACCCAGAACATAGCCCATTTACCATTTAAATGTCAGATCAAATGTCCTATTTTGTACTGAAATACAGTCAGTACAGTCGATCAAACAAATGGCTCCAATGCACAACGCCACCCATAAATCCCCAAAATGCGAGATGGTTTAGTACGCTGGCAGACACGATTCCAAACAGCCATTAATTTCCTCAAATATCAGCCATCCTTCAAATGTGTTAGCGAGTGACACAATCTCGCTCTTCGGTGGTGGTCCGCTCTTGTCTGGAAAACACAGTAATCTTGATATACTATCAGAGGCTGCAGGCCAGTAATTCCCTCTCTGTCTTTGAGGGGTCCAGAGAGACCAGAACACACAAAAGCAATCATTGTGCCGCCCCGCCAAGCTTGTGTTCTACTTGCGCAGAGAGGACAACAGCAGTATCACAGCCATCTTTTCATGTCTTTTGCCAGCACTTCTCCGCAAATTACAGCAAAGGCGAGCTTCGTATGAAGGGCTGTGAGCCTGCATGTTTGGCAAAGACTGAGGGGCTTTTCTGCATATGTTCCCAAGTAAGTCGGACTCTGGAGGTTTCTCTGTCCTTCATTAATCTACACTAAAGGTTCGTTTTTTTCTGGCCGCAGCAGAAGCATGCGAATAACCCAATTTGAGGTTTTGATTAAGGCAGGCGTTTTCTGAATTAGTGCTATTTGATTAGAGGAAAAAGCTCTGGGTTGCATTTTGCAAGCCAAATAAAAAGACATTAAAAATGTTAATGAGATCTGCATCAATATAAAATACATATACATAGTAATGGAAGCTCCAGCAGTGGTGCTTACCAATGCAATACTGACTGACCCAATGTAGTGAGCTCTGAGTGGCTGCCAAGAGTAGTTATGCGGTTGATCTGGGCTTTCCTGGGTCTTCTGATCGTAGTTTGTGTGTTGCTATGCAGAGTGTAGTGCTTTGGGTGATTTATTACTATTGTTCTAACATGTTCTATGTGTTTTTTACAGTGTTGCTTTATTAGGGTGATGCTAGTTAGGTTCTGAGTGGTTGCTAGGTTGTTAATTTGTGGTTGTCCAGGGTGGTAGTTAAGGTGTTGCTTTGCAGTTTGTAGCTGGTAGTTTGTATTTGTTTACTAACATGTTCCAAGTGGTTGCTAGAGGGTTTTATTTTTTTGCTACAACTTGCTATTTTATGCATGGTTGCTAGGGTGAACTGGGTGGTTGTCAAGTGTGTGCCATTTTGTTGCTGTTAGGTGACCAAGATGTTCTTGTGGTTGTCAGGGTATTG
>CAIGQQ010031496.1:9120580-9136856 GCA_903798035.1 Danio albolineatus
TTAGGTGACCAAGATGTTCTTGTGGTTGTCAGGGTATTGGTATGCAGCTGTTAGTGTTTTATAGTGTTACTGTATAGTTGTTATCAGCATCTAAGTGGTTGCTAGGTAGTTGACCTTTGGTTGCCTGGGTCTTCTGATGGTTAGTGCTGCTATGGTGTTGCTAGGCAGCTTGTAGTTCTTTAAGCAATTTATGTTACTATGTAGTTGCTTACAGGTTCTAAGTGGTTCCTAGAGGTTTTTTTTTTTTTGCTACAACTTGCTATTTAATGGATGGTTGCTAGGGTGAACTGGGTGGTTGTCAAGTCTGTGCTATTTCGATGCTGCTCGGTGAATAAGATGTTCTTGTGGTTGTCATGGGAATTGGTACGTGGCTGTGTTTTCTAGTGTTGAATAGTTGTTATCAGGGTCTGAGTGGTTGCTAGGTGTTGCTTTATAGTTGATCTGTGGTTGGATAAGACTTCTCATGGTAATTAGGGTGTTGCTATGCAGAGTGTAGTGTTTTGGGTGATTTATTATTCTAATGAGGAGTTGCTAGCATGTTCTTTGTGTTTTTTACAATGTTGCATTTATTCTGGTGATGCTATTAAGACTCTGAGTGGTTGCCAGGTGAGGCTATGTAGTTGATCTGTGATTGCCTGGGACTTCTGGTGGTAGTTAAGGTGTAATGCTTTGAATGATTTATTATGCTACTATGCACTTGCTAATAAGTTCTAAGTGGTTTCCAGTGTGTTTTTGCTAAAACTTGCTATTTGAGCTATTTAAAGGCATTGTTGCTAGGGTGAACTGTGTGGTTGTTGAGTTGCTGCTATGCTGGGGTGTTCCGGATCATTAGGGCTATGCTATTTGTGTACTGTTAGGTTACCAGGGTGATCTTGTGTTTGTCAGGGCATTGGTATCCAGTGTTGTATTATGTTATTGTGCAGTTGCTAACAGTTGCATTGTAGTTGATCTGTGGATGCCTGTTAGTTTTAATGGTTGTTATGGTGTTTCTTTACAGCTGGTTGTTGTTTCAGTGTTTTAACCATTGTTACTATGCTTGGTGTTGCTACAGTATGTAGTTGATATGGAGTTGCCTGGGTCTTCTGATGGTAGTTACTGTGTTGCTACGCATAGTGTAGTGCTTTGAGTGATTTATAATTCTAATATGGATGTGCTAACATGTTCTATGTGTTTTTTTTTACAATGTTGCATTTATTAGGGTTGCTAACAGTTGCATTGTAGTTGATCTGTGGTTGCCTGGGTGTTTTAATAGTTGCTATGGCATTTATTTGCAGTTGTTTGTGGTTAAAGTGTTGTTTTTTAATGTCACTGTGCAGTTGACGTGGTTAAAATAGATTGTATGAGTGTTTTGGTGGATACAGTTGTTAAGATGTACAATGCTCTGGCTAGGGAGATGCTACACAAATAGACGATTGCCAGGGTGTTGCTAAGCAGAAACTTTAGTTCAGACACTTTGGTTGCCTCGGTGTTCTGGTAGCTGCCATGTTGTTTCTCTGAAGCTTGTAGCACTTAGCCAAGCCAATCCCAATTCTATTTTTGTACCTCTACCCCGATCTCTTGCTTCATATGAGATCAGACGATCGCGACTGCTGGAGTTATTCCAGTTGTGTTATTTTTTTGGTGTTTATCTTCAGGAAATCACTGAAATGTTATCATAACGATCTAATGTGGCAATAAGATCGGAACTGTACTGTGCATTTACTCCGTGGCCATACTCATCTATGTTAACACATGAAAACAACATTAACATTATAGCAGACACTGTAAAAAGCTCATTCCCAGCCACTAGACATTACTGACAGGGTATTTGAGTGTCATCGTGTATCAGAATGTTGTGGGACAGCTGTACATGAGTTATGATTATGGATTATAGATCGCGAAATGTAGTTTTTTTTTTAAAGCATGACGGTAAAACATGAACGCGGTTATGAATATATTAAACCATATGTTTGTTTGTCGTAAAAATTCGTAATAATGACAAAAAATACTAATTTGTGGATCTCCTTACTTCCGGGTTCAGCTATCATGCCGCTGTGGCTGGTGTATACTGGGAAATTTTCTTACCCCTCCGTTTTAAGTGTGGTCCTAAAAAATCTTTGTTCGAAGGGGTGTATACCCCTTGCCCTTAGCCCTACGCCTTCAAGCTAAAGAGAATTAGGACACCACTACCCCTTGACGTGAACACGCAAAACGAGGAGTAGGGGTAAGGGGAAGGGCTAAGGGGTAGAATTGGGATTGGGCCTTAGAGTGTTTTTACCATGTTACTACTCATTTGTTAAGATGTACAGCTTCATGCGACTGCTAGAGTGATGCTATTCAAAGAGATTGTTGCTAGGGTGTTCTGCACTGTTGCTATGCAGTTGCTTTAGTGTCAAACCTGATCACATACAACAGTAGCGGTACACCTTTCCTAAAAAAAAATAATAATAAATACTCACACAATCTGAACTAACATTCATGTCCATAACACAAATGACAAACTCTCAAGAGATAAAAAAAACTGATTTCAAATAACACAAAATTAAATGTGCTTTTTAAAATTATAATTACAAAACTCAAGTGTTTAGATACTTAATCAGTGCTTCATAAGCATCATTCACCAACCCGACGTCTTTTCTTTCACTTGTCCTTTTTTTTTCCTCTCGCCCGTATGCTCAATTAGCCTCTCTGTCTGCAATAACCACACAAAGCCGATGGGGTTCACAAGCTTATGAGGTCGTTGACAAGTCACTGAAGTTGAGGTATTGAAAACACACACACTGTAAATAGCTGACGTCGCCTTGCATGCACCCAAAGGGCTTGCACATATTGATTGAAGACAGACACGGGTAAATAGGAGCCAAAGAGGTCAGAATGTTGTTTTTTTTCCCAACAAACCCTGGTGTGCAACAGCTTTCCAGAACAGACATGGTTTGGTTTAAGGGCAGAACAATTCAATTGTATTTTTAAGGTGTTAAAAGGCAAACAATTTAGCCTTTTATATAAACCCTCATCTCATCCAATAACATCCTCTGTGCTGAAAAAACATGAGCTAATTTAGGGTTTGATAAAAGCAGGAAAGAGTTCACAATAAATGGTCGTTATGTTGCAACGTAGGCTCATTCTGAAAACAGAGCCCTATATACAGAACATTTCTGGAGATTGCGAATTATGTAGCCAGAGCTATGTATGGCTACATTTTGTCTTTAAAACAAATGCTACAGGGTGGTATGAAGCCATTCCTTTTCTCGCTCACCAGCTGACGCTTACCTCCGCATGGACGGCTTTTCTGCTGTTAATAGTTTGACTAGTGGCTTTCTGCGTATGTCAGCGGACTTGTGACCTGGAGTGATGGGGTTTTTGAGTCTGGTGCACAACGGTTTTAGAAAGCAGGTCAGACAAAACCAAAAGCAAAAAATTAAATAAACAAGTGAATAACAGGGTGAGAATGTGGTAAAATCTGAAAATGCTGTAAAAATCAGGGGGTCTTTCTTTTTCTGGGTTGCATTTCAAAAAACTGCTTTTTAAAACACTATTGGTTATGTTAAGGGAAGGAGAACGATGGGAAAGTCAATCGGTCAGGGTTAGGGTTAGGGTTAGGGATAGAAAAATTTTTAGATCTGAAAAAGCGTGCACAGTGGCCTTTGGCAGATTCATGAAAACAAAAACTGCAAAAAAAAATGTACCTCATCGGACGTATTTGTCTCTCTCCAGAAATGTAAATTGCTGTACATAATCAGATTGAGCCTGGGTTAGTATATTGTGTATTGTAAATACTATTAAAAAAATGATATCTGAAAAAATATATCAAAAATTTTTGTTTTGGATCAATAAGATGTACACACAAAAAAAATTGCTGTTTGTTCAAACTGCTTATTCAAAACAAGCTGAAACAACACAGTTCTTTAGTTTTTGGGGGGAGAACTTAATTGTTTTATGTTCAATCCACTTAAATCCACTAATAAGTTACTTAATTACTTAATGTTGTCCCAACACAAATGGATTGTATGAAACCCAGCATTTTTTACAGTGTATTCTCACAGTTTTCAAATACATAACTATAATAATTAAAGACCAACTGAAACATCAACAACCATTCTCAATGTGGATAATACAAAATATTTATAACAAAAATAGCCATTTAAGAATTTAGCAATTAATTAAGTAATTAATTAATCCATATTATCGTTATATAAATTCACAATATGGCTATTTTATTCTATTCAAGACAGCTTTCTTTGTTCAAAATATTTTTAAATCAATTTAAAACATAATAGTGCATATACAGTCGCAAATAGCACATACTGAATACTATCCTTCATATTTTGCTAATCGTGGCACATTTGTTCATTCATTTTTCTTAAGCTTAGTCTATGATTAGGGTCGTTACAGTGGAATGAACCGCTAACTATTCCAGCATACATTTTTAACGCAGCAGATGCCCTTCCAGCTGCAACCCAGTAGTGGGAATAACCAATACACTATCACATACACACTCATACACTACGGATAATTTAGTTTATCTAGTCACCTTTACAGCATGACTGTGGGGAAACCAGAGCACCCAGGGGAAACCCACACCAACATGGGGAGAACACATAGAAATGCCAAACTGGCCCAGCCAGGACTCGAATCAGTGACCTTCTTTCTGTGAGGCGACAGCGCTAACCACTGAGCCACCGTGCCGCCCATCTTGGCACATTATTTGAGCCTTTTAGGCAAATTCAGTATCGCATAAAACACTGTAAAAACAAGCAGAACATACCACTTCAAATCCCCCAAATCCCATCTTTCCTTTGTGGACCCACAACTCTTCCTTTAAGGCAGAATGACTCACGTTCAAAGCATATAAACACATAAACCAGAGGGAGGAAAGAACCAACAAGTTATTAAGCGGCTTCTCCCCAGACTCATCATCTTGCTGCAATATGTGTAAAACACTACACACCTTTAGGGATGCCAACAACAGCATCTGACTGACAGCGTTAAAGACACCAATGAAGGCAAAATTCAAAGAAGAGCAGACATTAAGACTAAAAGTGCAATTGCCAAAGCACTCAAATGAAATAAAGGAAAGAAAAAGAAGGAAAAAAAACACTCCTCCACCTGTTTTCCCCTAGAAGAGCGAATCACTTTCAAAACGAGCAATCCAGCCCACCACGGCTGGCTAATTAGTCCCATTGGTATGGCCCTCGTGCAGATGGCAAGATGTCTGACATATTTATTTTGGTCCTTTTTCCGTCAAATCTCACCCTCTTCTTTGGAACGGAGGCGGTAAATGCATTTAATCCTGCAGATGCAGAATCACACTCGAGTTCTCCAGACGCGCTTGACCTCGCTGCGTGGATGTAAGTGCGCTCGTATGAAAAGAAGATGCGAAGAGAAAACAAAATTACTGAGCCGACCAGGTAGGCGCACTTTTCTTCCCCACAGGGCTCGAAGGAACCGGGAACCGAGACTCACTCGCGTCTGGCAGATCTGCAAACCGCAGGAGTGCAACTTAAGATCTAGGCATCTGCTGGGTGAAGTGGGGAATCAAAGATGGAGACGGTCTGAAAGGAAAGAGAGAGGAAGAAAGGAGGGCCTCAGGTGTGGATTTTGGGTCCACAGCACCATTGATGGGCCTTGACAAGGAAGAAAAACTGACGTTTGGCAATCTTCTGCAAATAGGATTGGCAATGGGTCTGGAGTGTTGTATTGGTTTCGTTTTACGCAAGCGCTCTGCCATAAGAGGTGCTTAACCTTCTAAAGATATTGATGATCAAACTGAATGTTGGATTAGATGAGATATTTTCTGTGAGCAGTCCTTGCGACTTTGTGTAAAATTAAAGATTGATTTACATATAAATATCAAATCAACATAGACATGAGAAATGTTAAATACAAACATTAAAAGAGTGCTCCGCAGTGTATTTTTAGGGCTTTGCTGTGTTTATAAGATGCTAAGCAATGTGTGCTCATGCTTCACTTGTAGAAAATCACAGTATTTTTCAAATACCTTACTTTATCTTACAGCTACTCAGCTATCATGAAAACGACTGTCATATTTCCTAGTTCTTCTGAAGACCCGCCCTCAAGAAGTTCTGATTGGTCAGCTAACATAATGTGCTGTGATTCGCGGATTGGCTTCACATCATCACGTCATGCCCCTATGAGCATGCGTTTTTGTGCTGTGTAAACAGTCCAGTCAGAGCAGCTTGAATCAGGCAGAAAAATGAAGCGCACACAGCCGAACCTCACGCCTGCTCTCTAAAATGAAATCTGACAAGTGTCTTTCACATATATTCGGAATAAGCATGTGTAAGTAATATATAAAACGTTCACATATCTTTGAGAGTTTGTTATTTGAGATGTAGAACGCACGGAAAGCGGCCACATAGAGAGACACTGCAGCGCTGCAGAAGATTGTGGCTGTTTACAGCGATTGACTGATAAGTATGAATTTGTAGCTAAATTGTTAGCAGCATTTCCCGTTGTTTCCATCCTTGTTTACATCCTCGCATACAACATACCGTTTATGCTTGAAACTGTGCATGCAGTTGGATCAATTTTAACAAATAAAAACACTTACAGGTTGTGGCTCACAGTCCACAGATTTGTCGGTTGGAAAAGTAAATCTCCAGCCAAATCCAGCACTGAACTGGGAGAGATTCTGGAAGTTCTCCTTTGTCAAATGCTAGCTTTATCTTTTTTTATAATTCTCTAGAACATAATTAAAATTAAACTGTAAGCACTTCTGTCTTTGTGTCGTGTAAAGTGGGTATCAGACCAGACAAAAAGGACTGTGTCATATTCCATTGTTCCTCACCATGTCTTTAAAATATGAACATGTATTTTACCACAGCATTTTCAATAGAGTGTCTGTGCTAGCCAACTGTTTCTGACGTCACTTGCGTTTAAATGGTCTTTCATCTCGTTTTACACTTCAACAACTAAATAAATGCTTAAGTCTGTTTAACTGTTTTTTTATTACATTACAACATCGATGCTGTAAAACCTTTTGAAACTGAAAATTGTCACATTAAGCTTTCACCGGAGGTTTATTAGTGGCTGATAAAAACTAGTTTTGCATCTCTCTGATGTGTATTCAGCGAATTTGGAACCTGACCCTAGTATTGGACTTTTAGGAGCAGAAGACAGTTCTTGCAGTAGGAATCAAACATAAGCAATTCTAATTTGTACGTGTATTGCAAAAAAAAAACTCATTTTACAAATGTGGAAATCTGACGCTGTTCCCACCTTTGAAATGTGGGCTAGACAACTTGGAAATATGTTGCATTTGGAAGAATTGAGATTCACGCTACATAACAAATTGTCCACTTTTAGCAAGATTTGGGAGCCATTTATATAATTTTTGCAGACAGACTGAATGGACAGATCTTTTACATAACTTTTGGATGTTAATTAATTTGATTTTGTTTCATTATTTATTTTATAATTTAATTTATAATTATTTTATAATGTCTCTGTTGGTTTCATTGTCCATGTACACCTTGCTTCAATTTTTAATTTTTGTCCCCGCCAGATCCATATTATGATTGTAAATGTTATTTATGTGTGCCTTTTACTTTATTTTTCTGAACCTTCCATAAACATTTTGATTAATGTTAGATGGGTGCAGTGGGTGGTAAGCTAAATTTTGTTGTAAGCTAAATTCATGATGTATGGTCTATCTCTTTCTTGTAAAGATTTAGACAGTACTGTATTTATGAAGGTTTTCTTTTCAATAGAAATAAAAATAAAGACTTAAAAAAAAAAACTAGTTGTGCATATAGCCCATTAGATATGCATTACAATCACAGCTTTCATATATTGCGAAATTAAGCTTCTGAATTATTTCCAATCTGATGAGCTTATTCCTCGCACTGACAACAAACAGCTTTTAAACACTAGGTGGTTTATTTCATCATCTCTTTAAAAAAATAAAAAAAGAATTAATGTAGACAATGCGCAATCTGTTTTATCCTCAGACCCCTGTCAGACAGTATTGTCATCACTGACTCAACAATACAATTAATTTTCCGACGAGAAACACCATCACAATGTGTTTGTCTTGAAGTTTAATAAGAGAACATATGGTGGGCAGAACGCTTTGTGTGACACTGTCAAACATGTAAAACAAGCCTTTTTGTTCAACCGCTCTGAAAACTTCTAATACCAGCCAATATGGAACCATCAAAGCTCAGTGCCCGATGCCATCGAATTGATGAAATCAATAACAATATGTGCAGATTTTTATAAATGAAATAAACCGCTTTTGATTTGACATGATTTGCAAAACAATTATACTGGTGCATTCTGTTGAGTTTTGTTTCAAATCTTCCTAGAAATCTAAAAGTATCAGATATATATAAGTAAGAAAGTAAGTATGCAAGGTCCAATCCCAATTCAAATTTTTTACACCTATCCCTTCTCCTTGGCCCTTAAAGCAAGGTGTGAAGGAGAGGGCTTCAATTTTCACCCATAAGAAATGAGACAGCTCTACAACACCTGCAGATGTCATCATATGTCGTTCAGAGCTTGTACTTTATATAAGATTGACAATGGTGACTGCTGTAGTTATTCCAGTTGCGTTATTTTTTGGTATTTATCTTCAGGATATCACTAAAGGCAAGAATATCATGTTGTCGTAACATTATAATGTGGCAATAAGCTCGTAACTTTTCACTGTGGCCATATTCATCTATGTAAACACACAAATACAACATTAACATTAACCAGACAATAAAAAATTTATTCCCAATCACTACTATAGATAGCGAAATTTTTTATTTAATTAAATTTATTTTAGCTTTTTTCAAAGCATGATGGTAACACACGAACGCCACTTTGAATGTATTGAAATATATGCTTGTTTGTTGCTTGGGACACCCCTGCCCCTTCACATGAACGAGCAAAAGTCAAGGGGAAGAGCTAAAGGCTGATATATACAGTACTTCTGCATCAAGTGATGGGCGTGATCTACGGCACCTGACCTGCGCATAGCCATGCATTTATACTTCTGCATGCTGTTTGTGTTGTTCTGCAATAACACTTCTGAAACGCTAGCTGGCAGTAGGTTTTTATGGTATTCTGTGTCGAGTTTCTAAAAGTAGCTAAACCTCGCTCATTTAGAGGCGACAACAACTTTAATCATAAGGTAAACACAAAACAAAAGTTTACATTTGGAGCTCCTTTACAAGACTTGACACTCGTTCCATCAGCCTCGCGGTCGTCAGCACCCACACTCGTCCCAGCTACCAAGCCAACCAATCACAGAACTTGCGCTACGCATCGTTGCGATGTGTACAGGTAGTTACATGTTTTGAGAGGTGCGCGTCAGCCACGACGAGGGCTATGCGACCACACAAAGCATGCGCCAGAGAACATGCAAACTTCACACATAAATGCCAACTGACCCAGCTGGAGCTCAAATCAGCGACCTTCTTGCAGTGAGGCGTTTGTGCTACCCACTACGCCACCGTGGTGCCTATACTAATTATATACTTATTTTAAACTATAAAAGTGCCATCGAGGCTACTTTCATTTAACCACAGTATTATTGTGATGTATTATGCCAATTTAAAATGACAATTTTCACCTTAAGTATATGCTTTTTAAATTTGTAAAGATTCCAAAACTAATATTTTACACATTTTAATGAATTAACATGTCTTAATCATATTAATTCTTTGTTTTTGATTTTCCCTATACTTTTATTTTATGTTTCTTTTCTTCTTGTTTATGTAAAGCACTTTGAACTACCATTGTGTATGAAATGTGCTATATAAACAAACTTGCCTTGCCTAAAATTGTAAAAATTAATTAATTAATTAATTTTAAAAAACACTGTCGTAATTTGCACCCCTTTTCTGATATTAAATATGGTTCCTTATATATGGTATCTATGGTTTACCGACAAGCATGTGTGACTGTGAGGCACTGAAACATTTTTGAAACAAATTTGTTGTAAGATTAAAAAAAAAAAAAAGCTGAGAAAAAGGAAAGAGAATGCAATACAGACACAAGAAGCGAAGTGTGCGTGATTACACACCTGTGTGAATGTAAGAGCTGAACATCATTTTCCCTGCAGCTTCAAGACAGCCTTTTCAAGAAGTGGTTGTTAAAATACAGGAAAGCAAGTCCAAGTCTTGCATATCTTATCTGAATAAGTCAGTCCACACACTGATTGCATGCATTCCACCAAGCTGAATATCCAAGGGGTTTTCAGTGTTTTGTTTTTTGGAATGATCTTTCCACTTTGTGGCACAGCAGAAACCCCTCACAAATATTCCTGTGCTCTTCATTTCCAGATGAATGAATCTGCAAACACGCACTGAGCCACTGGAAACCTGTCCTTACTCTACCTGTAAACATCTATTGGTATGAGGAATGAACTGATGTGCGAAGGTGATTTCATTCTGTTGGCATTCAGCGATGAAACTAAAGATGTTTTAGCATTGTCTGTCTTCATTCAACAATATTGCGTAAAAGGAGACCTATTATGCAAAAATCATTGTTTAAATCACAGTTGTGAATAGTCAACAGCCTTTGAATATAACCAGCTTCTAAAGACAAAAATGTACTAATATATATATATATATTTTATAATCACTCATCATTTCCCAGAGATGGGTTGTGGCTGGAAGGGCATCCGCTGCGTAAAACAAATGCAGGATAAGTTGGCGGTTCATTCCGCTGTGGCGACCCCGGATTAATAAAGGGACTAAGCCGAAAAGAAAATGAATGAATGAATGAATCCTTCGTCATAAGAACAGTGCAGAACCACTTTGATTGACATTCTCCCATTGTACGTGTCATCAGAGGGGGAAAGTCCCCCCCATTAGGGAAAATCTTTCCCTCATTAACATAAGATGTTTTTGAATCTGCCACTATGCTGACACATTTGTAGCTCCGCCCTCATTTGAAAAGAGCACAATATCATTTGAATTTAAAGCGACAGTCACCAAAATGGCATAATTAGGAATAAAACCTAAAAGGGGCGGTTACAAAGACTTATAAAACATTATTTGTCTTGTATTTTGAGGTGAAACTTCACATATACACTCAAGGGGGATCAGAGATACTTATAAAAAGTGGCACAACAGGTCTCCCTAATAGGAGATAAGTATGGAGATATGTGTGAGCTAATAACGCAATATATTTTTAATTGTCTATACTATAAGAATGACAAAATGTGTAAACATCTGATTGCCAGGCACCATCAAAAGCACTGAGAGAGAGCTTCAGTCAAATCTGTCAATCACTTTTAAACTCATCCAGTAGTAAGAGTTTGGGGTATCAGACAGGCTGAGCCAGAGGGTGTTAAGTTGGTGTGAGATCATTAACTCGCAAGTGAACTTAAAGACTTGCTAAGATATGCAGAGATGGTGAAGGGGTAAATATATAGGATAAACATTGGCCATGCTTTTAGAGACGGGGGATTTGATGGAGCATTTGGTTTCAATCAAAGGTTGATGAACATTGGCAAAGCCAAGTAATTTTGGCTTAGCCACATATCAGAGTTTTGCTGTCAAGCTACATACTGTATATAAAACACTGTAAAATATTGCAAGGACAAACTTAATTTTAAGAATAGACATGGTGAGTAAAAGAGGAATTTATTAAGGTTGTTTAAAACTATGCTAAATATTTGCAATTCTGCAATGTGGCACAAGTAAAAGAAAGCACACGCTTCACCTTTAACTTTACTGCCTTAGAGGAACATTTCATGTGATTGCAGGAGATGCCGATTACAATTTAAAACACCAGGCTCATTGTAAATAAATTAAGTGCCTCAGCATTCATTTTTCCAAAACATAAAATATGTTCCTCCGGGTACATTTCTTTGTACGTTTCAGATGGCAAATCCACTAGACAGCAGTGTCTACATTTTTGAGAACCAGAAATACAATAGGGTATGTTCTGTTGTACATTTCATTTTCTTGATCGTTCTTGAGAAGACAGGGCTAGAAAAAGTTCAAATTAATTGGCAGATCCAGATTCAAGCCAGGTTTATCATTTACTCACTTTCATGTCGCTGCCAAAAGCATATTTTGGGGGAAAAAAGAAGACCAAATTTAAAAATAAGACAATTTTAAAATCATTTTTTAACTAGTTTTTTGACCCCAGTGCTTATTTAAAGTCACTTTTTGAGGTGATTTAAACATCAGGTTTGCAATCACATGGTTGTTCAGGTTTGAATTGTAATAAAAATATTAAGTCCTAGTTCAGTTTTCCCTGTCCTGTTTGAAACCAAATACATAACCCATATTATTTAAACCAAATACACAACCCATTTTTTTATTTTTTTATTTTTTTTTGATTAACCAATCGTCTGGGTTTGCAATGAGATGGGCGGGATGGTTGGGGAGTGGGAGGGTGAACTGAATTTATTTTTTTATTCCTAACAAACAAAGATCTGCTGCAAGGAGACATGTTTTAAGATGTCTATAGTGAACTTATTCAGGTCATATCCAACATAGGCTCATTCCAAACTTTACCCTATACACATGTTTGGAGATTGCAAATGATGTAGCCAGAAGTATGTATTGCTGCACTGTCTTTAAAGCAAACGCTACAGGGCCTTATGATGCCGTTGCTTTTCGCACTACCAGCTGACCGCCTACCTCGTATGGACGGCTTTCACGCTGTTACCAGTTTGTCCAGTGGCTTGCCGCGGACGTCAGCAGATTTAAGACACAGAGAGGAGTTGACAATGACAACAGGGTTCAAGTCTGGTTAAGAGCGGTTCCAGAAAGCAGGTAAGACAAAAACAAATGCCAAAAAATAATATAAAGAAGTAAATAACAGGCTGAGAATGTGGTAAAATCTGAAAACGTGGTAAAAATCAGGTGAGGGCTTTTCTTTTCTGGATTGCTTTTCTTAGCACTGTCGGCTGGGTTTAGGGAAGTGGACGCGGGTCAATCAGTGCTTTTAAAAAACTATTGATTGGGTTTAGGGAAGGAGGAGGGTGGGCCAGTCAATCGGTCAGTCAGTCAGTCGACATCGGCCTATGGTGGATTTATGCATGAAGAGCAGGTGCAAATGGCACTCGCGAGAAATTTGAGATCTCAAAAAGTGTACATGGTGGCGTCTGGTGGATTCGCAAAAACAAAAACTGCAAAAAAAAAAAAAAGTACCTCCAGGGATATATTTGGCACTCTCAAGAAATGTTTATAGGGGTACATTTTCTGAATAAGCCTGGGTTGGTAATATGATGACTATGAAGACTTGAACATCATGTACTGCTATTGCTTTGCTTAGATGTCATTAGTTTATGCTGCGTTCATTATTTCAGAACCACACCAGAATTTGTTTGGATTTTGACATTTTCAGTGGTCTTTTCTGCTTGATGGATGTATGGCAGCATTTATGCTGATTCAAATTTAGCAAACTAACAATTGCACACCAGTTGATTTTAAACAAACCAAACATGCCAAGTGTGAACACACCCTTAATGATGATGCAATATTTCAGTGAAATACACTTGAGGGGGCTGTATGAAACACTTAATAATTTGACCCTGAGGATCAGAAGCTTAGAACTCCTGGATTATAAAGTATTAAAGACACACATACAGGAAAACACACACACACACATACACACACACACACACACACACACACACACACACACACACAATAGTGTCAGTTACTCATAGGGTGTCAGTCTTGCTCATCTCAGTCTGCTCTGTGGATGTGAGTGGCTCATTCTGCAAGAGTCTCTCATTCCTGCAGGTCTCTCTGTAAAGGTCCCGCTGAGGGACACAGGTCAAAGATTTAGGAATGTCTTAGACTATCATACAACTCCAAAGAGGATATGAGAGGAATATGTCAAAGGCAATGTCAGATCAGGAGACACTTTTTGCTTCAAGTGAAAAATACTATTAGAACATGAAAAAAGAATACAGTATATATTTTTTTTTATTTGGAGAGGATAGAATAATTTTCATTAGTCTAATTAATTATATAAGGAAGCAGCTGAAATATAAGTCATTTAGAGTGTAATCAGAATGAATAAATTATTTTCTAATTGAAAAAAAAATGTGAGTACTGAAGAATTAAAATGGTAGATGGGTTCAGAAAATAGCCTTATTATGTTCTGGCCTGATTTTATTTGAAACCAAACATTACATTAAATTAGCAAGAGTTAATTATACAGTTGAATCCTATTATTTCAATTACGGGTCCCTGTGGGTTTTTAATTAGATTTCGCATTTACCGGCAATATCAACTGACCCTACAAAAACAATCGTGAGGTTTTCATAAAATGTACCACAGAAAAGCAACCAAATTAATAAAGAAACAAATACATAAACATTTATGAAGCCCAAAACACTTGTCAACACAATATGCTGATCTCACAATGTGATCATCTGCTGCAGGCATATGTCTTATTATTGATAACTGAGAAACTGTAATAGAAATGTTATTTTAAAAGCATTCCTGTAACACTGAGCACATTTACATGGACACCATTAATTGATTTTCAAGTGTTCACACTTAGCTGATGATTGATAATAAAGCTAGTTTGGCATGCTGTCCCGGGAGAGAGCCCTGAGCTCATAAGATCCTCGAGCCCAGACTCCCTCCCGTTTGCAGGGCGAGAGGGGAGTTTGAGCTCAGGTAGATCTCGAGATTGCTATGAGGGTAATCTGCTGGTGGAATTTGAGTATGGTGCTGATTTGTTTTAGTCAATTTACTTATGTCTCATGTTTTGCACTGTGGGAGGAAACTGGAGGACCCGGGGAAAACCCACGAGCACGGGGATATTATGAACTCCTTACAGAAATGTCAACTGGCTGGGTAGAGGCCCGAACCAGAGGCATTCTTGCTGTGAGGCAACAGTGCTAGCCACTGGGCCGCCGTGCTGCCCTAGAGAGGAAAAGGGAGGAAAGGGGATTCTTCAAGACGAAGATGACTAAGGTAAGATGCTTTGGTTATTTATACTAAATTGGGAATCGTCTGATTGGTGGATTGTGCATTAGCTTGACTCTAGGTCAGCTGTGTCAATCATAAGCATGTGATCCTCTCGAAATTTGTTTATAAAAAAACTTCACTTAATATGATTAAGACAACACTCTGAATAAGAGTCTACCATGTAAACAGCAATTTCTGATTACCTCAATCTGAGTAAAGTTTTAATCGAAATAAACAGAAATGAAATTGTGGAGTATTTCAGTCACATTATTAAAGTGCAGTACAGAGTAATGTCTTTTGCTGCAATTGGCAACAGGATATTCCATTCACATGGCTGTTTGACGCTATTCTCTGAACCTACGAGACAGTAAAGTACTGCACACAAACATCGTGAAATACAAAGTTTTTTCTTTCCATTCATCATGGGGTATCAAATTCCATTAAAACAACACTCTTCCACCAGTCCTTACTTAATACTCGCATCCAATATCTTGTTTGTCACGAGGGGCATAAATAAAATGTTCCTGAATGAAAGTGAAGTGCCAAACTGCAGTTAAAGTCAACCAAATAAAAATGAGACACCTGAAATTACATGAAATTCCAGAGGGAATGGATGGATAGCGTAATGACGCAAAGATGTTAATCAATCTATGTGCTATAACATGTAAAACGGGATCATGAAAGAAACATTCAAAAGTAACGCACACATCGCTGTAAGCAGCCTCCTGCTAACCATCTCCATATGTTCTGGAGCTGCCCACAATTAACAAATTTCTGGTCTGGTGTTTTTGATCCACTTAATGAAGCTATTAACATGAATCTAGACCTGAACCCCTTGACAGCCCTTTTTGGTATCTCAGAGAGAGTTGACTTGACTGTTGCACCCCGCCAGGTTATTGCTTTTTCTACTGTTTTAGCTAGACGAGGCATTCTTATCAAATGGAAACATGTGATTCATCCATCACATGACATGTGGATCTGAGAAATCTTTAGCTGCATAAAACTTGAGAAATTAAGATGTTTACTTGCAGGATCTCTCAAATCTTTTTACAAGACCTGGAATCCTGTGTTAGACTATGTCAAAGGCTTACCCAGTTTAGTGGATATCAGTTCTAAAACACAGTAAATAATTGTAAAACGGAAATATTGACTCAACGCAAAAATTTCCAATAAACAATTTACTATGTTATTGTAAGCTTGCTCCTTTATTATTATTATTATTAGTATTATTATTATTTTCTCCCAGAGGATTTGTTTGTTATTAATTCATAAATTTTAGGGGATAGTGGGAAAATAAGAAAACTAAGATTGTTTGTAATTGTTCCAATGTTGTATTGTATACTACTATGTGGTCTTGTTAAACACCAATAAAAATATATATATATATATATATATAT
>CAIGQQ010031496.1:9137256-9164625 GCA_903798035.1 Danio albolineatus
ATATATATATAAAAGTAACTCATGCAAACACTTTAATCATACACAAGAGTTCACACTTAGCTGATGATCTATCATAAGCTTGCTTGGCATGCTGTCCCAGGAGAGAGCCCTGAGCTCAAGGGATCCTCGAGCCCAGGGCTACCTCCCATTCGCAGAGCAAGAGGGGAGCTTGAGCTCAGGTGGATCTCAAAAACTCCTGGCTGCAGTAGCCAAAGAAAACACTTGAGGAGGAAGGAAGCTAGACAAGTGCCTAATTTACCAAATCTATTATGCATTATGTATGTCATTGGATTTATAGTTCATCCAATTCACCAATAGTGCATGTCTTTGGTCTGTGGGGGAAACCAGAGAACCCAGGGGAAACCCACGCCAACACAGGGAGAATACTGTAGATAAACTCTTCACAGAAACATTCACCGGCCTGGCGGGGATCAGGGCCGGCAGTGTTCTTGCTGTGTGGCTAACAGTGTTAGCCACTGGGCCGCCGTGCCACCTGATCTATGATAAGGAAGGAAAATGGGGAAGAAGGAATGGGGGTTTCTTCCAGATGAAGATAAATGTACTGAAGTGGACTGAAGACTGTGGTTATTCATGCTAACTTAGGAATAATATGATTGGAAAATCATGTTCAGCTAATGCGAGACCGGCTGTGGTAAATCATAAGCAAGTGATCCTCTTGAAGTTAGTTTATAAATAAAGTTTACTTATTGTCTTACTCAGATTAAGGCAAATACTTTGAATACTAATGTCCATGTAAATGTAGTCATTAATCAATTTAATGCACCACTTCAAGTCTGAAACTTTGTCTAAAATGAGCATCTTTTTCAACGTCCTTTGTTTATGTTCCTTTATTTCACTTGAAAGGCAATGGAAAAAAAACTATCCATTGCCATAAACATCAAATTACTGAACCTACATCCAAGAGCTTGAGTAAATTTTAGTTTTTGCATCTGAACTTCATTTATTCATTCATTCATTCATTAATTCATTATCCTTCAGCTTAGTCCCTTATTTATCAGGGGTCACCACAGTGGAATGAACCAACAACTATTCTGGCATATGTTTTACGCAGCAGATGTCCTTCAGCAGCAACCCTGTACTGGGAAACACGCGTACACCCACACTCACACACTCTCATATGCCAATTAATAGTTCATCCAATTCACCTATAGCACATGTCTTTGGACTGTGGGGGAAACCTGAGCACCCGGAGGAAACCCACGCCAACACGGAGAGAACATGCAAATTCCACACAGAAATGCCAACTGGCCCAGTCGGGACTCGAACCAACAATTTTCTTGCTGTAGACAACATTTAAAAAAAATTAGTGACCAAAAACTTTCTTCCTGATTGTTACTGTTGTTATTGTTATATAACAACATGAGCTAACAACAACGTGACTAAAAATAGAAAGTAGCAGAACATAGTTATTTTTCCAGTGTTCATGTTTTTAATAATCTGCATCTTGCCTCAAACGCCGGCATCACGTTGGAAGTGCCGCAATTCAGAAACTAAAATTGTCTTAATTTGCACCCTGGATGTGATGCTCTATGGTTTACCGACAAGCATGTGTGACTGTGAGCAACTAGAACAATTTGATGAAAAAAAACTGAGAAAAAGAAAAGAGGATTCAATACAGATACAAGCAGGCGAAGTGTGCGTGATTACACACCTGTGTGAATGTAAGAGCTGAACATCATTTTCCCTGCAGCTTCAAGACAGTCTTTTCAAGAAGTGGTTGTTAAAACACGGAAAAGCAAGTCCAAGCCTTGCATATCTCATCTGAATAAGTCAGTCCACTTACTGGCAGCATATACAAAGTTTTGTTTCATTCTTTTTTTCCTCATGATCTTTAAACTTGGCGTCACAGTGGCGCAGTGAGTAGCATAATAACAAGAAGGTCACTGGTGTGAGCCTCGGCTGGGTCAGTTGGCATTTCTGTGTGGAGTTTGCATGTGTTTGTGTGGGTTTCCTCCCTGTGCTCCCTGTGCTCTAGTTTCCCCCACAAGTCCAAAGACATGTGGTATAGAATTGGGTAAGCTATATTGGCCATAGTGTATTTGTGTGGATAAGTGTGTATGGATGTTTCCCAGTGTTGTGTTGCAGTTGGAAGGGCATCCACTGCGTAAAGAATATGCTGAATAAGTTGGCGGATCATTCCGCTGTGGCGACCAGATTAATAAAGGGACTGAATGAATGAATCTTTGGACATTTTTGCACACTTGAAACCACTCGCATTTTAAACCAGCGGTATTTGTGGCCTGTGGCTATGTCACACCAAGAGCAATGTTTAAAAATGGAAAATCAACCTCTGAATGGCCTATTTAAAGAAGGCTACAGTACTTGAACCTACAATAAAAAAATAACATTGAAAAATGAAGGGATAGTTCGCCCAAAAATAAAAATTTACTCACTATTTACTCACCCTCAAACCATCTTCTTTCTTCTGTTGGTCACAAGAGAAGACATTTTGGGGGGAAAAAACACTGAAAACCACTGTAACAGCAATAGTAGGAAAAACAAATGTTATAGAAGTCAATGGTTACAGGTTTCCAGCCTTATTCAAAATATACTCATATAGGTTTGAAACAAGTAAATGGTGAGCAAATAATGTCTTTTTTTTGGATGAACTATCCCTTTAAGCACACACATTTAACTATTCTTGCATTTTCTGAGCAAGTCTTTACAGTGTAAAAAGCGATTAGTTACTTTTTTTTTTTAAGTGAGTAAACCCATTGCCTCAACTTAACTTTTATAATCATGCACACAGTTTCAACATAGGTTCATTCTGAAATTTTAGCACTATATACATTTATGGAGATCGCGAATTATGTAGCCAGAAGTTCGTATGGCTGCATTTCGTCTTCAAAACAAACACTATGGGGTGGTATGACACCGATCCTTTTCGTGCTTACCAGCTGACCGCCTACCTCAAGGCGAGGAGTTGACCATGACGACGGGGTTTGAGTGAGGCAAAGTATGGTTCCAGAAAGCAGGTAAGACAAAAACTAAAATAAAATAAACAAGCAAAATAAAATAAACAAGTAAATAACAGGGTGAGAATGTGGTGAAGTCTGAAAACATGGTAAAAATCAGGCGAGGGCTTTTCTTTTTCTAGATTGCTTTTTAAAACTGTCGGTTGGATTTAGGAAAGGGTGTGGGTCAGTCAATCGGGGCTTTGGAAGACACTATTGGCTGGGTTTAGTGAAGGGTGGGTCAGTCGATTGGTCAGTCAGTCGGTCAGTGAGTCAGTCAGTCGACAGCGGTCTCTGGTGGATTTACGTGGGAACAGCAGGTGCGAATGGCTCTCACGAGAGAAATTTGAGATCTGAAAAAGCATACACAGCAGCCTCTGGTGGATTCAAGAAAACAAAAACTGCAAAGAGGTACCTCCTGGGACATATTTGTCGCTCTCCAGAAATGTATATAGCATTACGTTTTCAGAATGAGCCTGGGTTGCATAGTTTGTTTACTTCATAATAATAAGGCACAGAGTTTGCTCTCTTTTTTTAACATAAAGTCAACTAATTTCCTTTCATTGCAGTGAATCACGTTCATATTAACCAAAGCAATAATCAACATGCGAGCCTGCCAGCTTTTAGTTTACTTAATCTGATAATTTGGCTGTTTTTTTTTTTATTTTACAAACTTTCCCACTCTCCCAGTTTGTGAACTCCTAGTATTTCCCCCCCATCAAAGCCCAAACGTTCACTTCAACTCTGACCAAGATTTCACTCAGGCGGATGATTGCTAAGTGCTAATGCTAAAGCATGAGGGGAAAAAATCTGACACAAATTGAAAGCGTATTGAAGGCCAGAAGAGCCGTAATGCGATCAAAGGCATGCTGAGTGGATCTCCAGGCTTCCCCCTGTGCTTTTCAGCTGACACTGTGTCCGCCTGAGCAGAAAATTATGCTTCTGTTTTTGTCAGCCATAGGAAATACTCCTCCTTCTAACTGTGTGCCTTCAAGTCGGAAAACTCTAATGCCGATGACAGAATAAACAAATTGACACAAGACAGAGTTAAGACTTAAAATAAATACCCGCTTAGAGCCATTTTTAAAAAGAACTGAATTGAAATACTTCACACACACACTTGTATAACTATCTTTATGGGGACTTCACATAGACGTAATGATTTTTATACTGTAAAAACAGTATATTCTATCATTTTACCTCAACCCTACCCCTAAACCAACCCTCACAGGAAACAATCTGTATTTTTACATTTTCTAAATATGTAATACTCTGTGATTTATGAGCTGTTTTCCTCATGGGGTCCAAAATAATGTCCCTACAAGGTCATAAATGACTAGTAAAGCTATACTTGTTAACACAATGTAAGGATTACAAGGTTCACACACACACACACAAGTGTTGTGGTGATTTGTTTTTGAGTTTGCATGCTATTGTTCAATAAAAATAAAAAAAACGCAAGGCCAAAATAAGTTCACATCCTGATACTTTAAAGATGCCAAGTGACTCATGCAAGTGGGCTTGGGTTCTTTTATTTTGCATTTATTCGCTCTGATGTTACATCGAGTCATAAAATGGACATTCTTGGACTGAAATCTGTTAAAGATATTTTCGTAGCTTGTTGGTGGTGGTATGAGGTTGGCTGATATGCACCACTTTGTGACCGGGTCGCCGCAAGCTCTTTCTGAAAAGGCTTTGTCTTGGATGGAGATGTTTAGTGATGGAGTGGAAACGGCAGTCGCTTGCGTTTAATGGCCAAGCCTTTACTTTGAAATTGTGGCTGCAGGCGGTCACTATATAAAGTAAATAAAGTACTTATGTTACCATTTAGATGTTTGGGACATATAAATGTTTTTCACAGATCTGAAACGGTCTTGTGCTCACCAAGGGTGCATTTATTTGATATGAATACAACCAATATTTTGTAATGTTTGAAATATTTTGCGTAAACTTTTTTTTTTTTTGAATTGTATAAAGTTTACAACATTCAATTAAACAAGTTTGCATTCTTGAAAATTATAAACAAATTAATACTTATTCATCCTTTTGTTTTACATAAAAAAGCTTACTGACTACAAACTTAAACTTAGACATTAGGTTTATTAATTGGTTATGAATTAGTTACTGAAGGAAAATCAGCACAATTAACAGTTTTTACTTTAGCAAGTGATTCATATAAAGGCCCGTTCACACCAGGGCGCATTTTGTTCGCGTTTTCGGTCGACGTTTTACACCTTGGGACTAAATAAATGGTGCCAATGTGATCGTGCACACCAACGGGCATAACGCCGGGCATTTTAAAAGAAACCCCTACTACTTGTTTTTTTCTCCAGATTGGTACTTTAGTTCATGTGCACAGAGCTGCTGAAGTTACAGTAAACAACACTTGGAGGCGCTCAAGCTCAAAACTGTCAATGTGAGCGCACATTGAAGAAGATGCCCCGAGGCGATATGAACGTGAAGCTGCTTATTGCACTGTTGAACAATTATCATTTCTTCATTGCTAGAGCTGCTACTTGAACCATCCATGCTTTGCCGATCATCAACAACAAGTGTGTCAACTTTCCCTCTTCTTCTTCTGTGTTACAACCCTGTGCGCCATCTAACGTCGAGGAGTGATTTTGCATACTTTTCTACTCGATGCCAGAGAAAAACGCTTGGGCTTGAATTTGGAAATACGTCTCGAAAAACGCAGACAATAATGCTAACGAAAAGCGTCCTGGTGTGTACGAGACTGAACAATGAAAAAGGTAATGCAGGTTTACTGTGATTTCTGGGTGATGTAGATTGACTGCTGTGCTTGTGATGACGGTATGGATCATATGTTGATGACTGTGGGAGAGGACACCTTTCTATTCACACTCTTTACATGTGTATGTGATCAAGCTTCTCACTTCACCTTCTCTGCTTTTCTATAGACATTAACTTATATGATATTACATGGATTTTCTTCCCAAATTGTCATAAAACAGTCACTCTCTGACATCTTAATGCTATCTAAATGCTAGCTTAATATAGTATCAAATCAAGACTAATAACAGAAAGTACAAAAACATCGGCGTATTTTGATGTCATTCTTAAACGTTGTGAAGCTCTTTTGCACATACTATAAATGTGCTTTATAAATCAAGATAATTGATGAAGTTAGCAGAGATATTTTTTTCTTTTAGAAAACTATACCTAAATTATACCTAGTTCTATATACGTACATCTATTTAAATAGACACAATTTAATCAGAAAAACAAAGTTTAAAAATTAAAGAATGAGGCAAAACTGAAAATTAAGGATGCGGCTTGAAATACGGCTACAGATACATTTATTTTTAGTAGATTTCGTGTAATAATTATACTAATATTACACATTTATTACACTTATTACATATTACATTTGCTATTTACATGGCGGACTTTGTAAGTGGAAAAACTGAACACTTCCCTAGCGAGAAAACAGTTAAACAGACCATCTGCAGTGTGAGGATAAAGAACGAGCCTCCTCCATTCGCTCTCTTTACTTTCTTCTTACATTACTTTTACTCCTTTACTTCCGTGGATATGGAAATGGTGTTGTACATGCTCCACTGAAGACATCTATAAGTCTTCATTTTTAATTTCGTTTGTCACGCGCAAAGATTTTTTTCAAAACTATTTCTAAATTCAGTTTTAATTTCCAGCAAACAAATAAATCAACAATAATAACGAAGTGTGGTCAAAAAAACAGAGTTATATATTCAATATATACATTGTACTTATGCCAAAACCCAACAGATGGACAAATCTAAACTTGTTTTTATTAAAACAAATATTATTTTGCATATAATAAATACTACTGCTAATAATAATAACATCATACAAATGCAAATTGTCAAGAATAAACTGAAAAAAAGCCCCCCAAGGTGAAGAGGCAATGGTTTTTATACTTATGTAGAAAATATATATTTTTTTCATACCGTATGTAAAGATATTTGTATATTACTGCGTATGTATTAGTATGTGTAGTGTAGTGTATTAAGCAATGTTTAGCATTTGGACCTGCATAGGTAAATTACTAACGCACTCTGTGCTGTACTTTAGACCTGCTTTTAGTTGATCAATGGCGCGGTCTATTTCAGTTTCTCAAAATAGCAACGTGCCAACAATGTGCCTTAACAAACTTCCTTTATAGACCAGCACATCTATGAGTCCACAAAGTGATGGATTTGCTATTTAAACAACGTGGTGCAAAACGTGAAAATTACTGTTGCACTAGTCTCAAAATAGCAACAAATCGTGACATGCATGTTTTGCACCTTATTGCGCTGGGTGTATGATACCTGTAAGACCCACAGAGTCCATGTGATCACAAATTTGAAAGCATTTGATACTGTGTTGAATGGGTAGCACTACTATGGCTGCACAAGATTGAAATCTGTGTGCTGAAGAGGGATTTCGCCGATTTCGATTGAAAAATTGGTACATCCCTAAAATGTATGCTACTTTTTCCACCCTGTTTTATTGAATTGCCATTTCTGTGCACCATTTTGGTTACCCTTAGTTTTTCTGCAGTTTTGCAGTACATATGTATTATCTCCTCTGAAATGGAAAACTGTACGATTAGCAGATGGTTTTGCAGTCAGGTTTAGTAAGTGAGAATCACATGACTTCATGCTGCTCTGTTCTTGCAGTGTGTCAATCACCTCACAGCTCTCCCCGACTCAAACAGAAAACACTTTTTACTGTCAATTAACATCAGAGAGCCATACTCCTCCTTCACAAGCAGACCACCATGAAACGCTGGACACTGCAGAGCTTGCATCAGAGAAGAGCTGGAACAGATTGATCTGCTCTCGTTCTCACTCTATGACTGTGAGTTTGATCGATAATTGTGCGGCCTTCAATGTTGCTTCTTGTCATCTAGACAGACAATAACAGAGTCTTTTTTTCTTTAAGAGACATTTATAAAAGAACGGTACTATAAATGACAAATATGATCTGAAGCATTCTGTGTTCTGCAACTGGGTTTCAGATGCTTACATTTCTAGATTTACTCAGACTGTGTAACTGTAACTGTGAATGTTTAAAGCAATACAGTCAGTTAAAAAATAGGACAAACAAACCAAAATGGCGAACACCACCTAAAAGCTATACATTTTAATGGCTTACAATATTTGGAGGGAATATATATATACAACCCCAAATCAGAAAAAGTTGGGACAGTATGGAAACTGGTATGCAAATAAAAAAAGAAGTAGGGATTTTGTGATTTCATTTGACTTGTACTTCATTGTGGATTATACAAGAAACATTATTTAATGTGATCCTCATGGTTTTTATGTGTTTTTTTTTTTGGCTTGTTTGTTTGTTTGTTTGTTTTAATAAACACGTATTTCGATTTTGGCCATTGCAGCACATTTCAAAAAAAGTTGGGACAGGAGCAATTTAGGGATAGTAACCAGGTAAATTGGTGAAATAATGAGGTGATTTGCAACAGGTGATGTCAACAGATGGTTGTAATAATGATTTGGTACAAATACAGGTACTTGACTGGCCTGCCCACAGTCCTGACCTGTCTTCTATAGAGAATGTATGGAAGACTTTGAAGCTCAAAATGCAACAACAAAGACTCTGTCCAGTTGCCCTTCTTAAGACTTGTCTGCAGAAAGAATGGGACAAAATTACACCTGAAACACTTCATCACTTGGTGTCTTTAGTCACCAAACTTCTTTCTAAGTGTTGTGAATAGGAATGCCAACATTACAAAGTGGTAAAGGCTTTACTGTTCCAACTTTTTTTTAAATGTGTTGCAAAATTTGAATATATATGTTCCTTTTTTATCATGCGTCAGTTGCTTACAGTAACTGCTGATAGGTAAAATGCCACAAAAATGTAAATTTCCTTACATATTTGGTCATAATTAAAGGGGATTTCTTACTCTTTTATAACTTAGTTATTATTAAAATCTTTTTCATTTTTTGTTTAACCTTTTTTATGGCTACTATTTTAAGTTATTTTCATGTAAAACACAATGACATACCACTTGAATAAGCATGAACGCTACATGAATAAACTTGTCTTGCCTAATACAAACTGATCTTCAAAAAACGTGCACAGTTTACTCCATTTTAATGATTGATTACAAAAGACAAGAGAGATGAGATCGAACCATTACATTGGCTGCCAGAAAACGGTGGAGCGTTGCTTTCTGCCTGCGTTATATTAAGCCCTAAGCTTTTAGTAAGTAAACAAATGATTCACATTAATGGGTTTGAGAGCTGCAGAATTGAAGCCCAGCAAAACAGGGAAAGGCAAAGCACAAACTGAGCCCGGGTTTGGCTGTGTTAATAGGCCTCTTTAAAACACCTGCTGTGAAGGTCTGCAGAGCGAGAGTGCTGATCCAGGACCAGGGATCTTTCTCTCTCCGCATTCGTCTTAGTCAGCAGGCAAAGAGAAGACGGTGCCCCTGGACCAGCTCTGCCTGCTGAACAGCCTCCTTGCATTATTCACAGTACCAGCAGACAGGTTTCGCTGCTCCATTTGCTGCCCTGCTGTCAAGAAGCAGCGAGCATGCAGTCTTACATTATTGACCAATGCAGCTTGCAAAGGGGAAGAGCGGGCGAGGGGAGGGAGAGAGAGCAGGAGAGTCCACAAAAGGGTTAGCAGGATAATCTGAGTTTAAAGAGGCGCTTTTTGCACTGTTCTACCATGGGAAAGAAACACTGCTTGATGAGTAAGCACAAGGAATAATGGAGGAAGGCAAATAAAAGCAAAAGAAGAATTACCAGCCCACACTTTTGCCACCGTGCTAAGATTATTCGATTTCTGGCGTCGGCGGGTCATTACACACTAACAATTTAACTGGGCAAGGATTTTCTCTTTGAGCTTGTCCTGTTTCAGATCTTTTTAGTTACTTAAGCTGGTTTAAATCGGTTCAATTGACACCGTTTTCTTGCTTCACCTCACTCCACAACCCACTCACTATTCTACCTAAATATTAAAATAAAATTTGGGTAAATATGTACATAAGACATAACCCTGTCATAATAAAGATTTTTTGTTGTGCAATATATTGTCAAAGAAATTGTTGCAATATAAGCAATACTATTGAGATCATTTCATGCCACTGTTTATATAATTATAATAAAACAGCATAGTAATGTAAATAACCATAAACACTTTCAAGGGACAAAGACTTTCCATTATTGAGGTAATTTAGAACAATTACAGACAGTGATCGGGTAAATTTATTAAATAAAGATGTGATTTGAAACAGGTGATGTCAACAGGTCATTGTAATTATGATTTGGTACAAATACAGGCACTTGACTGGCCTGGCCGCAGTCCCGACCTGTTTCCAATAGAGAATGTGTGGCAGATGTTGAAGCTCAAAATGTGACAACAAAGACTCTGTACAGTATCTTAAGACTTGTTTGCAGTCTTGCTTAACACTTCATCACTTGATGTCTTCAGTCCCTTAACATCTATTAAGTGTTGTGAAAAGGAATGGCAACATTACAAAGTGGTAAATGCTTTACTGTTCCAACTTTTTTGTAATGTGTTTGATATATATATATATATTTAGACAAAGACTTTTCATAATTAAGGTAACTTAGATTTAGAAATTTGATGTTAGAAAGGTGTTAAAGGTGTGTTAAAAATTTTGATGTTAAAATGTTCTATTATATATATACACACACTATTAAATGTCCAATTATAAACCTTGACACAACGGCGAGGTCGTCAATAAATCTAATTGTAAAATCGCTTTAACAAAATTTGTGAATTTGTAAATATTTATTGCAGCACTAAAAATTATTGAGGTCATGTCCAAGTACTGCCTAACAAGCCGATAAATATTTATTATTGTGATAGGCCTACACACACTTGTGCATATCGTGTACAAGGACTCTCTATACTGTAGATGATCATATGGTGTTATTATACAACTTACCCTAACCCTAATTACAACCCTCACAGGAAACCTATTGCAATATTTGATTGTCAAAATACCCTATTGAGTAGGATTTTTAAGAGTTTCCAATTACGAAGAGACAAAGCATGTCCTCATATGTCACTATACAATTTTGTCCTTATAAACCACATAAACAAGTAAACACAAACACACGCACAAACACATTCAGTAACAGCTGGGTTTATTAAAGAATTTCTGCGCAGTACACTGCCACTCAAAACCAGTAAAAAAGCATAACCTTCACAAAACATTGTTTCTGCTGTCAAAAGCATTTTAGAATTTTGAGGCAATATTGTGCAAAATAAGATGCCATTCATTTTCAGCAAAGGTTTTGCACAGGGATGCACTGGCATGAATATTTTGGCCAATACGCATTGTTATACACATATAAATACAGATCTCAATAAGCATTTTCCTGAGCACGAATGACAAAAAAAATCCAAACAAATGCAGAGGACAACCGCTTTATTTTTTTAATCCAAACTTCATGAAACAAGTAAACTGCAAGGAAACATTCTATATCTTTCTTTTCCCAACTAACTGCAAATCATTTTCACTCTGCCAACTTTTCTACAGTGCAAATCTGCCAAACGCAACATGTCAAGTCACGTGGCAGCCTCAAAGCCAGCAGTACACATCTGATGTGATCCACCGATGTAGATTATTACTAATTATTTGGCTTAAAATGTATGAATTAACTTGTAAAATAAACATTTATCAGCCGTATGGCCACCAGTGCATCATTTTGTTTATACACTGCCATTTACAAGCAGGAAACAAGTAGTACATGGAAAACTAGATTTGTATTAATAGGTATATGTCTATAGTGTAATAAATAATACACCAGACACTCTAGGAAACAAGGCAATGTGCAATATTTTTCAGTACAGGCTTATTGGAAATATGGAAATAATAAAATATTTGAGTTTTTTTGCATCTGGCAGTGAATCAGTTTTTGAACAGAAAGTGAGAACATTATTCAGTGATTCATTTCAGAAAGACACTTTGCAACACAGGCTCATTGTGAGAATGTAGTCCCACGAACGTTTCTGGAGACCGCACATTATGTGGTCAGAGGTACGTATGGCTGCATTTCATTTTTTTAAACGAATGCTACGGGACGCTAAGACGCCGTTCCTTTTCATGCTTACCAGCTGACCGATTGCCTCCGTGTGGACGACTTTCCCGCTGCAACCAGTTTGTCCAGCTAGCTCGCTGTGTTTGTCGGCGGACTTGAGACACAGAGAGGAGTTGACCACGACAACAGGGTTCGAGTCCAGGGAGGAGCGGTTCCAGAAAGCAGGTAAGACAAAAAACAGAATCCAAAAAATAAAATAAACCAGCAAATAGAACGTGGTGTAGTCTGAAAACGTGGTAAATATGAGATGAGGGCTTTTATTTTTTTCTGTATTGCTTTTTTGAAAGTTGTTTGTTGGGTTTAGGGAAGCGGGTGGGTCGATCAATCGATAAAAAATTTGGTTGGGTTTAGGGAAGGAGGAGGGTGGGTCAGTCGATTGGTCGGTCAGTCAGTCATTCAGTCAGCCAAACAGTTCACTGACAGCGGCCTCTGGTGGGTTTACGCAAGAACATCGGGAGTGAACAGCACTTACGAGGCATGGGACGATAACCATTTTCAAGGTATACCGCAGTTTGGAAAAGTCAAGGTTTTGAAATCGGCAAAATTTTCTGTAATACCATTACATAATACCAGGTATGTGTAAGATTTTTTATTTACATTTTTTAGGACAACAGTATCTCCAGCAGAAAAGGTATCCGAAGATAAGTTTTAAATTGTGAAGAAATCGGTGTTTTAGAAACGAATAAAGACAGCAGTAATCAATGATTCATTTGAATTATTTAGCCTGACATCTTTACTTCTCCAAAATATTATAAATGTTTCTCAAAATAAAATGTAGTGTGTTCAAAGGGGGGAAAAGTTGTTGTTTTTTACCCAGACATTTAAAAAGGATGTATTTTAGAGCAGTAAACACATACCGTGAAATTGTCATATTTTTATCCAAGGTTATCATACCGTAAGAATCTTAAACCAGCCCATGCCTACTCGCGAGAGACATTTGAGATCTCAAACAGCGCACGCAGCGGCCTCTCATGGATTCTCGAAAACCAAAAGGGCAAAAGACGTATTCTGCGGCCTCCAGAAACGTACTTAGGACTATGTTCTCAGAATGAGCCTGGGTTGAGACTTTTAGTTCTAAGGTCTAAGTCACTTTTATTCAAAACAAAATAAATTTACTATTTTGAACAAATTGTTTTAAATGCATGATTTAGATAATCACTCATAAAAGGGCCACGAATCCCCTCTTTTGCAGTTCAAGTCTACCTGAGAAATGTTTCAAAAAATGCTCGGAGATGGGCGTGGAGCTCTGCGAGCAGAGGGGGGAGCAGGCATGGCCGACAATGCAGGGAAAAAAGAGTGGAGCGAACATTAGGAGAGTTTCTCAGGAGCAAATAGCAATAGGGTGGTGGGAGATAGGTATGAAATATGGTAGACTCTTAGGAAGGTATGATTCTGAGAATTTAGAAACACACACACTCCATCAAGCACTATAAGCTTTTTAATGCTACCATACGAAAGCACATGTATGGGCCAGTTCATGTCAGATTTGGTTGCTGATTTGAAATATGTCATTTGAATGTGAGGATGAGATATGCGTTGAGATTCTTTTTAAACCAATTTTACCATCTGCCAGGTGAAAATGAAGTCTGAAACGTAATAACTCGCCTCCTCGGAGCATGTCACATGATTTGAGGTTTATTCATATAGTACTGTATCTTGAACATAAATGACGCAGGATGACTTACACTTCCATACTCAGGACTAGATTTTTAAGAAATGAGCAGCTGTAATCGTGATATGTTCCTTAGCAGGCAGCACTAATTTTCCAAGCCTTGCAGACAACACTTATTTGCACTGAATCGGCACAACATATTTGCTTGTTTGCGAAATGAGAAATTCCTTTCAAGGGCAGCTAATAAAAACCGCTACAGCTCTTAGCCTTGTGAGACGCTGCTGACATTAATTAGATACGTAATTGAGTTCTCTGGCATGTTTAGACAAGCTAATTCTCAGAGCAATTTTAAGCCCCTATTCCTTTATTTCAGTTGTTAACGTTCCACGATCCTGAATTCTTTAAAATCATTAAACAGTTTTCAGAGGCTACTCCTGATGAATACAGATCAGCTTTTTAAACCAGAAAAACACAGGACCAGATACAAACCGTAAAGATATAAGAGTCACTGTACATAACTATGCTTTAAAAAGTATGCTTTAATCTGCATAACCAGAAGCAGAGTCTAAAAGAGAGTGTTTAAGACATACTGTAAGTATACATGCATATACACTCACCGGCCACTTTTTTAGGTACACCTTACTAGTACCAGGTTGGACCCCCTTATGCCTTCAGAACTGCCTTAATCCTTTCGTGGCATAGATTCAACAAGGTACTGGAATTATTCCTTAGAGATTTGACATGATAGCATCATGTAGTTCCTGCAGATTTGTCAGCTGCACATTCATGATGCGACTCTCCTGTTCCACCACATCCCAAAGGTGCTCTATTGGATTGAGAACTGGTGACTGTGGAGGCCATTTGAGTACAGTGAACTCATGGTCATGTTCAAGAAACCAATCTGAGATTAGTCATGCTTTATGACATAGCATGTTAAGAAGCCATTGGAAGATGGGTACACTCGGGTCAGCAACAATACTCAGGTAGGCTGTGGCATTGTCACGATCCATACTTTCATGTTGTTGAAGCCAAAGTCTGACCCTACTATCCGAATGTCACCGCATAAATCCACACTCATCAGACCAGGCAATGTTTTTCTAATCTTCTATTGTCCAATTTTGGTTATTCTTAGCTGACAGGAGTGACACTTTGTGTGGTCTTCTGCTGCTGTAGCCCATCCGTCTCAAGGTTTAATGTGTTGTGCATTCATAATCACTTAAATCACCTTTCTCCCCCCATTCTGATGCTCACTTTGAGCTGCAGCAGATCTTCTTGACCATGTATACATGAGGCATTGAGTTGATGCCATGAGATTGGCTGATTAGAAATTTGCGTCATCAAACCGTTGGACATGTGTACCTAATAAAGTGGCCACTAAGTGTAGTTTCATAATTAATAGACTATAAACATGTTTGACAGACTAACTGCTTCTCTTTTCCTTCTAAAGAACCTTTCTTTGGGCTCTTTCTTTTTATTTCTCATGTTATATGCACTAAGGGCTGTCTTGCCCTAGCACATTTCCACCTTCTTCCATTAATTCTTATGCGCATAGTCCCAAGTTCTGCTTAAATGTGAAGCTGCGTGTGGAGCTTAATATTTATTTTGCCTATAGCTGTCCTGCTGCAAATTTACACTCCCCCGCAGCATTATGAAAAAACATTACAGGATATCTTCATAAACGAACGCGTTATATAATGCCGTGTTTACCAGTGCTTTACTAAATCGGCAGTCACTTTTATGACACGTTAAATGTTTTGCTGTTATCACCACGATTCCAAGGCACATTACTAGAGAAATAAACACTCTTTCCATATATTATTCATAATTTAATTAAGGTCGTAAGACTGTATTTCAGCTGCGAGGAATCTGTGCTGAATAAAGATAAAAGCATATAGCGGATGAACAGAAGTATATACGTTTGAACATACAGTTGCTCGCAAATGGGATTTGGCCAGTTAAAAGCAATGGCACACTAGTCCTGTTTTGTACTTGTGTTTTGTTGTTGCTAATCTGTATGGGTTTCTTTTTAGTGTCGAAAACAAAAGAAGACGTTACGCACAATGTGTGTGCTAAAAATGAAACCGAACGTGCACTAATAAAAACAGTCCTATACTTGACATACTATTTCTTTAATATGCTCTAATTCTTGGCATGTTTTTATAAATAAATCAACATTCATTCATTCTGCTTCAGCTTAGCCCCTTATTTATCAGAGGTTGCCACAGTGGAATGAACCACCAATTATTCTGGAATATGTTTTATGCAGCGGATACCCTTCCAGCCGCAACCCAGTACTCGGAAACACCCATAAACTCTCATAAACATGGGGAAAACTAGCAAACTCCACACAGATTCCACACAGAGTCCCCCAGCCAGGACTCGAACCAGTGACCATCTTGCTGTGAGGCCACCGTGTCACCCCATAAATCAACATGCTAAATTTTGAATTAAATAAACTGTAAGTAATATAACCAATACTATAAGTACAGTAGCCTAATATTATTAAAATATATTTGCAAATCTGCATATACATGCAAAGCCTAATTTTTCTAACTGTGCACGTGCATCTGATGTTTTAGCAGCTCGGATATGTGCTTCAATTTTTTATTTATTTATTTATTTGCACTGATTTTGCACGGTTTGTCCACAAAGTGTCAGCTCTCAACCGTAATGTTGTTTGTTTCATAGTTGGACAAAAAAAAAACAAAGACAGAAAAACAACAACAATAACACTGGTTATTGCATGATAGACTGTGACTATGAGGTATGACGTCAAACTGATGTATGTTGTACTCAAACGTTTTAAACAATGTCGTAAAAGGGCTCGACGTAGAATAAGTTGGTCATATTTCACCAGAGAATATTTCTGCAAAATAATTCCTGAAAATTATTATTAGTACTGTACCTTGTTATTAGTAGGGGTTTTAGGTGGCTTAAAACCAAACACTAATGCTAATTTATGTAAATTTATTTTGTTTAGTATTAATCTGATAACTTGCGAAATGTTTAATAAAGTGATAAATTGAAAGATTTGAAACTACAAACCATCCTTAATAACTACCCTTTGTCATCTTGTTTTTTTTTATTTTTTTGTTGTTGTTTTTTTAAATATGGGTTTTGGCACAGTTAATCCCACCAGTATCATTACAAAAAATTCTTAAATTTGACCTCGTATCTTAAAGCCCCAAGAAGATTTATGATGAGTGTAATCAATAATATTTTACATAGTTTGACATACTAAAATCTAAATATATTCATTCATTCATTCTTTTTATTTTGGGGGAAACCAGAGCACCCAGAGGAAACCCAAGCCAACATGTGAAGAACATGCAAACCCTTCAAAGAAATGCCAACTCACTCAGCCGGAACTCGAACCAGCAACCTTCTTGCTGTGAGGTGACAGTGCTAAGGGTGTTTGCATGTTCTCCTCCGGGTGCTCCGGTTTCCTCAATAAGTCCAAAGATATGCAGTATAGGTGAATTGGGTAAGCTAAATAGGCCGTAATGTTTGAGTGTGAATGAGAGTGTATGGATGTTTCCCAGAACTGGGTTGCAGTTGGAAGGCCATCCGCTGTGTAAAACATATGTTGGATAAGTTGGCAGTTCATTCTGCTGTGGTGACCCCTGATTAATAAAGGGACTAAGCCGAAAAGAAAATGAATGAATGAATCACACATGAAAGAAAGTCATACAGGTACTAACCGAAGAGCTGTTTACAGAGCTGTTACTATTGTTACTATAGGCAAAACTGAAAGAAAAGTCAGCCATTTGCACAGACTATTTTAAAGCTATGTGCATTAGTATGCAGTTCATTTTTGCTAACAAAAAGTCCTTTGATGGACTTCAAAATGCTAATACTCCTTTAACAAATGTATTCCTTTTGAATATCAGAGAACAACCGAGGGATTCTGGGAAAGATTGTGCTGTCGGCAAACCATCTGCATGAGCCTGTGCTTGCTTATGTGTAAAATGAACAGAGGCAAGAGCTGGGAGGGGAACAGTGTTCTCTTGGTTTGTGAATAGATGCACTTGACATTGCATTAAACAGACATAATTGCCAGTTAACCCCTTGCAGGTAGCCTGGGGCAGGACGCAGCTCCACAACATCAGCTCCAAAGCGCAGGGTTCACGGGTGCAGCCCACGGGCCACCCAGGTGACGGAGACACGTCGATTTGTTTCTAGGTCGGCTCCTGTTTTTCTCATTATTTTTCCTCTTGTCAGTCCCCTCACTTTCACTCAATATCAAACCTTCTCTCCAACTCTCTATATCTGACTTTTTTAACATTTCAGAGCAACAGCACGGTTACTGAAAAAAATGAACTGGGTCGCAGTGAAAGGAATGTTCTGGATGTCGTTCCAAACCTATTTGACTGAAGTTTGTACCGTGGAATAGAAAGGAAACATGGGACTAGACACATAAGCAGTCAAACGGATGGATGTTACTGTTACTATGATTGTGTTTTGATTAAATGTGCCGCACAGGTTTAAAATGAAATTAGATAAATGGGTCATTTTCCCTGCAAAAAAAAAAAAATGTCATTATCTTTCTTCTGTTAAACACAAAAGGAGATGTTTTGAAGAATGCTAAAAAAAACTGCAACCACTGACTTCCCAGGCCCGTAGGCAGCCCCTAAGCAGATATTTTTGCAGTTATACGTCTCATTTTCTATTAAATTTTGAGATTTAATTACTGACAGACATCTTAAGGACTACTTTTAGCTGAATCTGCTTGTTGGATGCTCATCATAACCACACTTTTTGATAGACCAAAAATATTTCCTAACGAATTAGAATAAAAAAAAGAAAAAAAAAACTTGTTTTTAAAATACAAAATTATTAAAATCACATATTATTAGAAATATAATAGGAATCTGTTTAAAATTTTTAATTAAAAACAGTTTTAAATTAAAAACTGTAGCCTATTTTCGTTTATTGGGCAAATAACAAACTGGCACCGCACATTCAAATTACCTCAGTCAGACATTAGCCATTTGATAATAATTTTTATTTGATTATAATTAAAACATAATAATAACAATAATGTAGAGCTTCACAATATTTCTAGTCTCTCTTGTAAAAAAAAACATTTTGAAAATTCATGGTTAACAATAGCCAAGATAGTATTTGGTGCTTTTGGTGCTTCACACCTTTTTCATTCCTTCATTTTCTTTTCGGCTAAGTCCCTTTATTAGTCAGTGGTCGCCGCGGCGGAATGAACCACCAACTTTTCCAGCATATGTTCTAAGCAGTGGATGACCTTCCAGCTGCAACCCAACACTGGAAAACACCATACACACTCATTCACACACATACACTATGCACAATTTAGCCCAATTCACCTATACCACGTCTTTGGGCTGGTGGGGGAAATTGGAGCACGCCCATGTCAACACAAGGAGAACATGCAAACTCCTCACAGAAATGCCAACTGACCCAGCCAATGCTCGAATCAGCGACCTTCTTGCTGTGAGGTGATCATGCTACTCACTGCGGCACCATGATGGCCTCTTTTGTGTTCAAATGAATAAAAATATTCATAACATTTTATAATGACTTAAGGGTGAGTAAATAGTGAGTACATTTTTATTTTGGGTAACAAAACAAGTATATACCCCACGGTGGTGTAGTGGGTAGCACAATCGCCTCACAGCAAGAAAGTCGCTGATTTGAGCCTCAGCTGGGTCAGTTGGCATTTCTGTGTGGAGTTTGCATGTTCTCCCTGTGGTCGCTTGGTTTTCCTCCGGGTGCTCCGGTTTCCCCCACAAGTCCAAAGACTTGTGCTATAGGTGAATTGGGTAAGCTAAATTGTGTATGTATGTGAATGAGTGTGTATGGATGTTTCCCAGAGATGGGTTGCAACTGGAAGGGCATCCGCTGTGTAAAACATATGCTGGATAAGTTGGCGGTTCATTCCGCTGTGTCAACCCCAGATTAATAAAGGGACTAAGCCGAAAAGAAAACGAATGAATGAACGAATGTCAGTGGTTATTATCAGTTTTCAACATTCTTTAAAATATCCTTTTTTGTGGTCAACAGAAAAAATACTCATAAAGGTTTGAAACTACCTGAGGAGTAACTAATGCGCAAATATTCTGTTTGAAGTGAACCAACACTTTAAACCTCAGAAACGTCCAATGTAATTGCATTACCATTAAAAATCTTTTTAATTTGTTTTGAGTCGAGAACATTCCTAGAAAAAATAACATCGCGATGCAAATGCTGCTTCTAACCATTTCAAAACCCTCTAGACCTACAGAAGTGTCTGCGAATTTAACAAGCTGAAGGACAAAATCGTCTACGGTAGTCCATAACGAGCTAGAGATGCTACTGATAGCTTACTTTGAAGCCGGAACATTCTTTTAAACCTAATATAGCACAATTATTAACATGTGTATGTAATACACTGATCTGCATAATTGTCTCTGCATAAATTATCTCTTCAAGGCAATATTGCGTCTGGAGTCTTTTCAGCACTCCAGATGCAAAAAATGGGGCAGTAGATCATGCCAAAAACACACACACACAGAGAGAGACAGATTGAAGCCTCAAAATTCTCCTTCCTACTAATTAAATCACCAGCATTTCAACTAATCTTTATAATCTTATATTAATGTGTAATGATGTCACTATTAAAACCCCTAAAAACCCTGACCTCCATTCAGTTCTTTAAGTTTCCTCTTTCACTCAGAAACATGTCATTATGCAAGTAAAATGGGTTGCTAACACGCTTCACTGTGACTTTTAAAAAGTCGCCGTGACCGGGACGATCTGAATGTGACCTCTGAATGTTAAAATATAGTCCACTTAATCTGGGTCGAGGCGGTAATAATATGTCACACATTTGTGTCTACCAGAGGCAAAGTTAATGAGATGAGTTGGTCAAATCTATCCCACGCTCCGTTAGCTCCACTACAAGGTCCTGTCAACAGAGCCTCATTACTGCGCTAAACACAAGTGGCTATCGGCAGACTGAAGAACACTAAAAATATTACCAGCCATTTGCACCCGATTCTATAATTCCAGCAGAGTCCAGACGTTAAGCACTTGCTAATATGTAAAGCCTAATGACGGCGCTGTCCGTGGTCCTGAAACATCTTCCGCGCGTCCTCAGTTGCTTTCGGCTTTCCTCCAAGGCAGCTTTGACATCATTTTCAACATTGCACAGATTTAAAATGTAATGGTGTTGAAAATGAACTAGCGCACAGGCAGTTTAGTGCTCTTAGAAGATTTCAGGTTTGTCATTTTGAGGTTTGTCAAATGTCAAGGCTTAGATGTCTCCTAAATGTAGGTCAAATGCAGAGTGTACTGTAAATGGATTTGTAAGGGAAGAGTCTATGGCCCTATTTGGACGGGACTAGATTTCCAAATGGCGTTTGACTTACAATTCTTTTCAGCTGACGTCTGTCATTTCATGTTTGGATTCAGAGGGTACTAACATTTCCATGTTAATTATGATGAAAGAAGTGTCTGTTTTACATTGCGTCCACCATAAGACCGCATGAGATATATAAAAAGTACATTTCAGTAATATAATTTACAACCTAAAATGTTTTTGAATTGAAGTAGGTTTCAACATAGGCTCATTCTGAAAATGTAGCACTATATACATTTCTGGAGATCACCAATTATGTAGCCGGAAGTATGTATGGCTGCATTTCGTCTTTAAAATGAACGCTACGGGGTTGTATGACGGCGACCCTTTTTACACTTAACAGCTGATCGCTTACCTCTGTGTGGACACTTTTCTGCGGTTACTAGTTTGTCCAGTAGCTTGCCATATACGTTGGTGGACTTGAGATGCAGAGAGGAGTTGACCATGATGACAGGGTTCGAGTCCAGTGAAGAACGGTTCAAGAAAGCAGGTAAGACAAAAACAGAAGGCAAAAAATAAAATAAATAGCAGGGTGAGAATGTGGTAAAAATCAGACAAGAGCTTTTCTTTTTCTGGATTGATTCTTATAATTGTCGTTAAGGTTTAGCGAAGTGGGCTGGTGGGTTAATCTGTGCTTTTGACAATACTATTGGTTGGGTTTGGGAAAGGAAGAGGGTGGGTCAGTAGATCGGTCAGTCAGTCGTTCAGTCAGTCGACAGCAGCCTCTGATCGAGTTACGGCAGGCGTGAGTGGCACTCGTTACAGAAATTTGAGATCTCAAAAAGTGTACACAGTGGCCTCTGGTGGACTCGGGAAAACAAAAACTGCAAAAAAATGTACCTCCTGTCAGGTTTTTGGAGCTCTCCAGAAATGTATACAGAGATACGTTTTTGGAATGAGCCTGAGTTGGTAGATTTACATTTAAACACTTTGAAATGTAAAGTAAAACATACTAACTGGTTTAGCATTTAAACATTTTATAAAAGTTTTTAAACAAAAACATAATATGCAAACAAAGTTTTTAAATTACGGTTTTATAGAACTTTCTATAATGAACCCACTGGAATAAATATGCTTTATCCTATATAATTTTCACGATTTTCAAATGACTGCAGAAATGAAAGCTACCCAGACATTTGAAATGTACAAATATACATTTCTGGAAAGCATCAAATATATCCCAGGAGGTACTTATTTAACAGTTTTTGTTTTCACGAATCCACCAGAGGCCACTGTGTACACTTTTTTGAGATCTAAAATTTCTTTCGCGAGTGCCATTTGCACCTGCTGTTCTCGCATAAATTCACTAGAGGCCGTGAAACCCAACGGATTGTGTTTGAAAAGCACCGATTGACCCGCACACCCACTTTCCTAAACCCAACCGACAGTGTTTTCCAAAGCAATTCAGAAAAAGAAAAGCCCATTGATTTTTATCACATTTTCAGATTTTACCACAATCTCACCCTGGTATTTACTGGTTTATTTTATTTTTTGGCTTTAGTTTTTGTATTAACTGCTTTCTGGAAAGCCCAATAGCTGATCTTTATCTTTAAAAAGCATTATTTGTAATAAGTGCTAGGTTTTTGATTTTTATTCCCCATAAGCGAATTATTTCTACCGTTAAACCAATGCAGACTTGTGATATTAAGACACCCATTAATGCCTAATTCCCAAATTAACATTTAAAGAATATTGAATTCCCTATCAGGCAGGCACTAGGACCCATAATCAGCCAATTTATCAAATGTTCCAATGATATCATGCATACCTTGTCTATATAACTGATGCATTATATTAAAGCTTTCTATAGCGATAAAACATCTTAAGCTGAAGAATAGACTACAATCAGGTAACACTTTAAAATAATGGCCCACTAGTTAATGCTAGTTATAGTATTTATCAAAATAAATAAACAAATAGTAATACATTTATTATGGTATTTAGTCATCTTGGTTAATGTTAGTTAATGCTATTTCAGTTAAATATGGTAAATGTTGAATTATGATTAATAAATACTTCACAAGATTACATATAACATACTTAGTTAATGTTAGTAAATACATAAAAAAATTGGACCATTATACTAAGGTGTCATCTACAATTAGCATCATTTTAACTGTGTTCTATAGGCTTCATCATGCAGTGAATACTTTTAGGCTTTAAAGAAATGTTTTTATTAAACAAGTGACATACTTGATAATGTCAGCTAATTAAAATAGCAACTGTGATATTATTGTTGACATTAGATATATTCTGTAGCAGTGCTTGGCTCAAAGATTGACTTTCAACCCCAAAACACAAATGGAAAGTCATTTTTTTTCCATCAGATCTCTTGTGATGAAACAAAGCAGACAAATATTTACTGTAATAAACATTGGAATTATTCTTGGTACTGGCAGAAGCTAGCAGAAAACTGTATTCTGAAAATCCATAAGTATAATGCGCTCTCTACAGATTTATTTCCAGGGGGGCTTATCTGATTTTACATTTAATGTAAAGACGATAAGCCCTTCCATCCAAAAGATAAAGTAAATGAATTTCATTGAATGCCCAAATCATTCGCCAAGCAAATGCTCAAAATAGCTCAAGATCATTCTTATTGACCAAGTAAAAACCTAGTTAGGATCCATAATCCCTGATAGGCTGATACTGCCTGAAAACAAAACAAAACAAATCAGATAAGTGAAAATCCTCAATCCCTCCTTTATTTAACCTCTCTGCTATTATTGCAAATGCAAGAATCATATGAACCATAAACCAATTTAGTCTCGATTGCACAAACCTGCAGTCCTACATGACTAAATTCCAATAATATAATGAAATAATAATAGCGAATAATAACATTATATAACTTTAAATAGCATAATGTAATGCACTGCTTGAATGGAGCAGAAAATATTCACAATCAAGCCCGAAATGATTCATACACCCTGGAAAATTCAGACTTTTTGTTCAAATGTAAATAAAAGCTGAGACTTTTATATTATTTTCCCACAATAATGCCTCTTGTATGTCATATTATTACATTTTGGGTGTCATTTGTGGTAAATAAAAATTAGCAATTTATATAAAAGTAACTTGAAGTAAAATATGCCAGTTTTGAATAATTTGGGGCTTGGCTGTAAAGTATGTTCCAAAAATATGTCCATATGATTTAACATTTCAGTGTCACTGTGGCATTTTAGTGCCAAATTGCTTTAAAAACAATGACAAATATCTACTATATTTGGAGTATAATCCATGTCTGTAGTACAAATTGTGCATTATCATTTGAAAAACACAACAGGGATGGTCACTCTTCTCAAGATTCCCTGATAATAATTACAGTTTAGGTGCATCTTGTGTTTTTTAATCAAAACGATTTATCATAATGATTATAGAGAAGAAACGTGCAAAAAATACTGCACAGACATTTAATTAATCATTTTTGACTATTTTTGTTCCCTATGAAGAAAACTGGGGTGCAATGATTTGTCAATATTCTCCTCATAGAAAAATCTGAGACATAGAAATATATGCAAATGTGACATGCATGACAGACAAGTTCATATCTGGATTTCACATATATAATATATATGTGTCATATGCAACATATATTTTCAAAAATGGCTCTCATACATAAACATATATTACTATTACTTTTTTTCAAACATTTTCAACATTTACTGTATATGAAATGGCCCTTTTTGCAATATGTTTAAAAACATATGTAGCATATATGACATATATTTTATACATTTGAAATCCAACTATGAACTATAAATATATTGTCATACATGAGTTTTCTATGTAGACACAGGTCGGGAACAGATCAGCAATCGTATGTTAAAAGGCAGCTTACTGCACATAAAAACACCAAGTTTAATGTCATTTTCATGTTGAATAAAATAAAGCACAAATCCAAACATACCTCTCGCTTAATCATCACTATGTATATAAATATTTCAACCCAGGCTGATTAAAAATTAGTGCCCAGGGCTATGTTCCCCTTTATGTTAAATAAATTTATGTTTATTCAGTTTTTAAATTAATAATCAGTAATAATATCGACTAATATAAAAATATTCATGTGATTTATTCACAATACAGTTTGTAAAGTATTTTTTTCTGTCTTTTAGTAGAGATTTAATATGAGAGACTTGCTTTGTTTACCAAATAAAGTTGATCTAACTGGATTTGCACTGTAAACATTAAGTAAACATTAAGTTTAAAAGGTATTCATTTTTATTTTATATATTAAGGTTTTAGTTATGATCCTCCCAAAATCATTCTGCATAAATCCGATGATTTTTAACAAAATACTCCAGATTCCATCTGGCCCTAGTCATTGGGCTACATTTTCCCGTACTGTACTTGCCACTTACACATGCTTCCACCAGAGGATATTGTGCACATTTCTGTGACTCTCAAACATGCCTTTTAGGCTACATTGTCTTCTGGTTTGTCGTCTATATGTCATCTCGTGATCAACTGACCTCCTTCTTTAAACCCAACCTATAATGTTTTCAAAAGCAAACGAGAAGAGAAATGTGCATGGTTGCCGCATACTTTTACCACAATTTCACATTATGAGACACTGTACAAGGTGAGTTACCGAGCACACTGACCACTCCAGAAAAAACACTGCCTGCAAGGCATTGTTTCTGTGGTATTTATTCTGTGCTGAGTGAACAATTAATAATCGAGAACGTGTCCCTGAAAATGTTTCACACTGCAGTGTGAAAAAGGAAAAAAACGGTGGTGTCATTACTCCCCGTACACTGTTAGCAAGCTAAGTTCTATAAAATTCCTTCATGTTGTCCCAACACAAATCATTTAGGTTAACTTAAAGTTTTACAAATTTAAATATATTAACCATAAAACAATTAAGTTGTCCTCCAAAAAAAAAAGTATTGTGTTGTTTCAACTCATTTTAAATAAGTAATTTGAACAAGAAGTCATATTTGGATTGTAGCGTTCGTTTTATGCAGAAAATGCAGACGAACATATGTCGGGTGATGTATTTGCGATTTCCCACAAATGTAGCCCTGGGCATGTATTTCCAATGAGCCTGTTTGTAGCTAGTAATTTGTAGTGCAACCGTATTATTTGTTATGATTTTTTTAGTTATTTTAAACAGAAGTTTCCCAAACCGGATGTGCAACCTATAATTTAGAAAGGTGGAAACTTTTATTGCAGCACTCCTTGATTTATGGTGGCATTATTTAATTCAGTCGCATGACAGCATGAACCGTTGGACATCTTCATCCATTAGCCTCTCACATTGTATTCGCATCCAGCTTATCACGGTAAGTAAGCTGAGCTCTGAAAGGAACAGCCTGCGGTTTTCATTACTGTATTGTGGCCAGGTTCGCTGATAAGGTGAAGCAAACAGTTCAATGTGTGACCAACCGTTTTTCATATCCTGACAGCAGCAAACCCAGAACATATTAGCATACAGGCATTAGCATGTATCAGACATTACATCTAACTCTTTGGATTCGGAGGCAGAACATAATGTAGCCATGCACAGCAGCAAAACTCCCAACCTATTCGGAGGCTTTTTTTATTTTTATTATTTCTCCTTTCCTCCAGAACTGCATCTGCAAACAACAGGGGAAACTGACGGATCAAATAAACAAAAGACTGCAGCAAATTTTGCATGCTCCCGTCGCGAACACTTTGTGTGCCACGGGTTCATTTTTAGCATAATTAGTATCTCTCTTGTATTTTGCAGCACAGTTGTTCTGAGGAAAATCTGCATATTTGTCAGTTCGAGCAACCAATTCATCAGCAATTATCACATTTTAGAAAGGGAAGCTTGATTTGAACTCACAGGATAGTGTTTAATGATGCGCATCTATAATATTGAGAAGGGAATTCATAAAGATTACTTTGCATTCACTGGCAGGGCTGTTTATTTGCACAAATTATAAATGTAAAACACAAATGTGACCCTGGAGGACAAAACCAGCCTTAAGCTGCATGGGTATATTTGTAGGAATAGCCAAAAATACAGAGTGTGAGTCAAAATTGTCAGTTTTGTCTGCCAAAAATTATTAGAATATTAAGTATATTTTCTACAGTAAACAATCAAAATGACATTTCCGAGTAGTAATATTTATTTTATTTAATTTTGTACAACTTTAAAGCAGATGTTTCTCAATATTTAGATTTTTGAAGCCTCAGATTTCAGATTTTCAAATAGTTGTATCTCAACCAAATACTGTCCAATCTTAAGACACCATGCATCAACGGAAAGCTTATTTGTTTGTGAATTTCTCAATGAAAAAAAAAGCTTAAGCTCAGTTTTTTTTTTTGGTCTAGGGTCACAAAACTATATATATA
>CAIGQQ010031496.1:9172522-9196404 GCA_903798035.1 Danio albolineatus
TTTTATTTTTTTTAACCATTGGAATTACATTCATTCATTTTCCTTCGGCTTCGACCCTTATTTGTTACCACCGCGTAATGGATCGCTTATTCCAGCATATTTTTTTACACAGCGGATGCCCTTCCAGCAAAAACCCAGTACTGGGAAACACACATACTGTAGACCAGTGTTTCTCAACTGGAGGGTCGCGACCCAAAAGTGGGTCACGGGAACATTTTTAGTGGGTCACGTAGTGTGTGGTCAAAAAAAAAACTGAATTTTTGTTATTTTTTTTTTGCTTATACCAAACTTTTATTTTGAAATGCGTGTGCGACAACAGTTCAGTTTAGTTCAAGAGAATTGAACATTTCTTTACCCTAACCCCTTTTTACAGTATTTGTCGTCTTTACTTTGTAATATTTCTATAATTTGATACATTTTGTTAAATGACAACAATAAAATATTGTTTATTTGTAAGTCTTTGTGATTTTTTTTATGATTTATCTGTCACTACTTGTGTATGTTAACAAATAAATACAAATTAATTATAATTCCTAAAATTTTAGTTCCTAAACATTTGTGTCGCAGCTTGATGACCATGTAAAAATGTGGGTCTCATGGCCAAACCAGTTGAGAACCACTGCTGTAGACAGTCACATTCATACACACACTTATACACTCTGGCCAATTTAGCTTATTCAATTCATCTATATAGCGCATGTCTTTGAGGAAACCCACTTGAACACAGAAAGAACAAGCAAATTTCACACAGAATAGCCTCTTGGCCCAGCTGGGATTAAACACATAGCATATGGAGGAATTTGGACATTATACTGATTATTTATGTTGCTTATGATGAGTTCAGAGAGCACGAAGTGGCATCACAGGTGTTTTCATACTGCATGACTATCTGGGTAGCGTTCCGTTGCTGCTGTGTTTACACTACAAGATGGATCGGCGACAGGGGGTTTCACACTGAATGACTTTAGAATAGGAAGAATCACCGAAAACTTTGTCTCAGTCAGCAAACTACGTCTCACAACCATACAAACGTGAGAAGTGACATGGAAACAATGCGAGGTCGCCTAGTATATCTTTTGTTATTAACTACATTATGAGAAAGAAGTGTTTAGTGTGGAAGAAAATGTACTTATTTTGCTCACCTGGCTTTTGAATTAACAATTTCTCTTTAACTTTTTTCTTTTTCAACCCGGCTGTGGTATTACTGAGATGACACGGCAAATTTACACTAGTTTTTCCTTCACTTCTTCGGTCCAAATAGACCAAAAAGAAGCACTTTTAACTTCTCCCTAACCTCCTGCTGGCCTGCAGATACCCATACTAATGGATGCTGCTCTCTCATTGGCTGTAGGTAATCGCCGGTGCTATTTTCAATCAGAACACATTTCACATGGGATGATTTTAAATCGCAGACAGCTCCAAATATTTAGCACAGCAAATATCTGACAGGTGTCGGCAACTCATCTGCGATTCTCTGAGATCGCCTCGTTGATAGTTCATACTGTGTGATTGTTGTTCACATGAACAAGCACCGATTTGCCTGTGATTTCGGGCATTTGGTGGCAATTTCTCAAAACGGTCAGTGAGTCTAAATCAGGGCTCAACATTAGGCTGGTTGGACTGTAGCTATGTTTCCTTCCAACTATTTTTATTTGCATTTTGGATATGCACATAAAAAAACGGTTGATGGAAACGCCATGATGCGCATACATTTTGAAAATGTGCATAAAAAATGTATGTGCATAACTGAGTAGGAGAAACTTTTTATTCAATGAGAAAAGATGTGCATAAACTGCGATGGAAACACTTTTGCTGCATAAATTCCACTATGCGCATTAAAAAAAGGTCATGTGATTTTGTTATAAGAGATCATGTGATGATAAAAATGTGTGTAAATGGATAAACCAGCAGGCTGAGCACATCGTAAAACATCTGAAATGTTGTTTTGGTCATTCTAAAACACCTTACCATTTAAGTAGTTGTGTTATTATATTATTAATGACCTCCAGAATCAAGAGCGTCTGTGCTTCGCGTCTGACACCTTCAAACACCACCCTGCGTTCACTTCGTGTCAGGATTGCCTTCTGAGGCACGAGTCATTTATTAAATGAAGAAAAGATTGACAACGCTTCTCCTACTGCAGCAAATTATGTTTTTACTGTTGATATTTGGCACCAGTTAATCAGGAAGTGACGATTTTGTCCGCTTTGACTCGTTGGATGGGAACGCTGCTTTATTCGCACGTCTTTTATGCAATAATGCAGCTTTGCGCATAAAGTTAATTTGCATTTTTGGATGGAAACATAGCTATTGATACACAGATGAAGCAGATATCATTAATAAAATATAACCATAAGCTAATCACCATCCCGGACCGAAACGATTCTTTTTTCTATAAATTACATTAAAATCGACATAATTATTTATTCATCATATACCCACATACAGGTAGGCCTCCAAGTCAGTGTTTAGCTCAGTACAGAAAAGTCCTTCAATGGGCATTTGTATGTTTCTGAGGGAAAAAGAAATAAAAATTCAACCAGTGCCTCATTCAGAGAGTAATTCCTATGGGAAATGGAGACAGACCTGGCTGAATCAAACCTAGCTTAGGAGTCATTATTTTTAGCCTTGTTTACCGGGTGGCCTTTTCTCTGCTCTTCTTCTTTCGGTACAGCAGGAAAAAACAAAACAAGAAAGTGGTTTTGATGAATGAACACATCATTATACAATCTGACGCCGCATCAAGATCAAATCGAGTCCCTAGACGTCGCCAAAATATAAGATGAACAACAGAGGAAATAAAACTAAATAAAACAATGAAAGGTTACTGCGAGACTCTGTATGCAAGGAATTTTTGTCAGACTACTTTATTTTTAGACAAGGTTATCAACAGTGTTTGATGTGGAATCATCTCACTTTTTTTGTGCGTGTGGTGTGTATTCTGGCTATGCCTGCTGAATACGCCCCAAAATAATTTGCAGTTTAATCGCTGGTGTTAATTAAACAAGAAGTTAATTTAAGGGTCTGTGCTGTTAAGTGTAAATTTGCAGTTCTTAATTTAACGCTTTTCGAGTTTTAGTACAGTTGAAGTCAGAATCATTAGATCCCCTGAATCATTAGCATCCATGTATATTTTTTTCCACAATTTCTGTTTAATGGAAAGAGGATAAAGAGGACATATTTCTAAACATAATAGTTTTAATAACTCATTTCTAATAAGTGATTTCTTTGCCATGATAAAAGTACATAATATTTTACTAGACATTGTTCAAGATACTAGCATTCAGCTTAAAGTGACATTTAAAGTGAATTAAGTTAACTAGCCAAGCTAAGTCACTGTAAAATGATGGTTTCATCTGTAGACTTTGAAAAAGATATATAGCTTAAAGCCGCTAATAATATTGGCCTTAAAATGGTTTTTAAAAAATTAAAAACTGCTTTTATTCTAGTCGAAATAAAACAAATAAGACTTTCTCCAGAAGAAAAAATATTATAGGAAATACTGTGAAAATGTCCTTGCTCTGTTAAACATCATTAGGGAATTATTTGAAATAGAAAAGAAAATTCACAGAAGGGCTAATCATTTTGACTTCAACATGATACAACATGATAGTACTGTGATTTAAATGTAAATGATTTTCATAATGACACGTGTTTCTGTCTGAGGTGTCAAATGAGAGTCTACACATGATTACACCATGTTCCCCCACATCTCTCTTCTCGTAGCCATTCATCCTTCATCAGTTGAAACATTAAAGTCAATTTAAAACAACACAAGCTCATTGGGAAAATGTACCCCTGTATACATTTCTGGACAGTGGCAATGATGAATACAGTGGTACATATGGCAGCATTTCATTTTTGAATCAAACACTACAGGGCGGTGTGATGCCATCGATAGCTTCTGTTTATTTTTGCGCTACCTGCTGACTGCTTACCTCCGTGAGGATAGCTTTTCTGGTGTTACCAGATTCTCCAGTGTCTCGCCACATCCGTTGCCCGACTTGAGACACAGAGAAAAGTTGACCAGGACAACGAGGTTGGAGTCTGGTGAAGAATGGTTCCAGAAAGCAGGTAAAACAAAAGACAAAAAATTAAATAAACAAGTAAAAAACAGGGTGAGATTGTGGTAAAATCTGAAAAATGTGGTAAAAACCAGGAAGCCACAAGGGTTTTTCTTGTGCTGAATTGCTTTTGAAAACACTGTCGGTTGGGTTTAGGGAAGGAAGTGATCAGGTGAATCTGTGCTTTTGAAAAAAACTATTTAGGGAATTATGTTTAGGGAATGGGGTGGGTTAGTTGGTCGGATGGTCAGTCGGTCAGTCAGTCGACTGCAGCCTCTGGTGGATTTACGCAAGAACAGCAGGCGCAAATGGCACTCACGAGAAAAAATTGAGATCTCAAAAAGCATACACAGCAGCCTCTGATGGATTTGCAAAAACAAAAACTGCAAAAAAAACCTCCTGGAAGATATTTCGCGTACTCCATAAAGTATACAGGGGTACGTATCTATAATGAGCCTAGTTTGATTTGAAATGTTTGTTTTATGCTATAAACCTGATTTGAAGATGATGTCTCAACAGGGATATGGCGAAAAGTTGTAGAGCATAGTATATAAGAATGTGAAGCATACAAAAATGTTTCAACTATTCATCTGCATTTATTACTAAACGTTCAGTAGCCTGTCTTCTGAAGCAAATAAAGCTCAATAAAATCTACCTCACATTTCTGCTTATTGCATCAATTAAAAATCAACAAGGACAATTAGATTTAACAAAAACAATCAACGGAATCTATACTTTTAATCTAAATTAATTCAATGAAAATCCTGCAGCATAAAAAATATTAATAAAATACTCAATTATTAACAATAATAACCATATTAATAATCACAAAATCAACAATTGAGTAAAATGTTAATAAGCTTTATTCTATAAAATTTGGGTTTGGGGTAGGAATAGTGTAAGGCGATTATAATTAGATTTTACAGTTTAAAAGACATCACACCTATGGAGACTCCTTATAAAACTTTATATTTGTGTGTTTACATGACAAATAGCTTTTAAATGCTGAAAAATATTGGCTTCGATTTTATTTTTTTTGCCAAGCTCTAGTTATATTACAACTCACATCAAATTGTGTTCTACAGCAGCTATATTTAAAATCAGCAATAAGTCAATAAAAGAGTCACTCAATGGCACAAAACTGACTGACTTTGACTCTTTTTCTGCCACCTTTATCATTATCTCTGCGTCAGCTGTCATGAGTACACACAGACCCTTATTCCAGCTCTCAGGGCTGTCACATTCACAAATATGAATATTTCAAAGCTCACTGACATACTGGCTATTAAATCAAATAACAACTTTCACAAACACACACACACTCACACATACACATACACCATATGATTTGAGTTTCAATAAACCTCGCTCAATATTTACCTCTGAATTGCTCACAAATAAAACCCCCTATTGAAGATGTAGGAGGACATACGGACAATATGTAGATAAGTTGACTTCTGTGAAAATAAACTGTTGATCAATTTGCCAGGTGATTTTTATGTAAAAGTCTTCAGTTGTTAATTTTCCATTTCATGAAAGTCTTCATGTTTTCCAAATGTTACTTACTTTAAAAAATCTACACCTGCTCTGAGCTTGCTGTAGAGGAGTGTAGCAAAGATTGTTTCAAAATGACCAATAAAGACTTCAGATCAAGCGGCAACATCCCGCTCTCCATCATGAAGCTAATACAGAAGTAGGGTTGGGTGATATGGCAAAAAAAAAATCACGATATTTTTTTTCATATCAGCCGATATCAATAATTATCACGATAAATGTCAAATATTTATTTCTATTAATTTTAAGGGTTTTTTCAGCATGCCAGTCACTTTGTGCAGCTGATTTTACATATTTTGTAAAATGTTAGCTGTCTAAGAAAATATAAAAAAATAAAATATAATAAAATAAATAATAATAATAAAATAAAATGTATAAAAAAATAATAAACAAAAGAACAATCTTAATTCAGCATTTACTGATCAAGTTTTCAACATTCAAAGACATTACCCAACAAGTTATTGGATATTATCGGTAAGTGATAATTATCGATATCGAATTTTTACCCAGCCCTATTGGAAGTAACTGAAACTGCAATTCATCCAAACTTTACAGCAGAAAAAAAGATGTTTACAGCCTGATTCAAAAAACAAATTTGGTGAATATAGCTGATGTATGGGGGTGAATTTCTTTATAACTCATCCGTTTCATTTATATTAAGTAATACTAATTCTGCATAATTAAGGGCGTGGCCACTTGACACCTCAGCTTGTCACCTCAGCTGATTCTGGCTGATTAGCCGCTGAACGCATATTCATCCTATTTTTGTTTTGTTTTATGTGGCTTCACACAGTCAATTGCCTTTTGGAATTATTAATTACAATTCATACAACATCAGATAATATGGCATGCTGTGCACTTAATTGTGCTCACAAACCAAGTGGCCCAAGTGGGCCCCATTTCCTAAATTAATTACTTATATACCATATCTATAAATGTATTTGTTTTAAGATAATATATCATTTGTGTAATGCACTACAGAATCTGACTGATTAGCTGTAGGCTACAGAACAGTCGTCTGAAACGCTGTCATAGTGCTATGCCTGGATTTCATACTGTAAATAGCCTTGCAGTTACTAACACAAACTATATCTGGAAGTATTTGAAAGTAATTTGTGTTTTCCTCCTGTAGAAAAATGTCAATGTTTAGTGGCTCAATGTATTACAACAGAGTTTTTAAAAGACTTAACACTTTATTGATATAGTTAACATAACCAAGCACGTGTGGTCAGAACACAAATGAGTCACAGGTAATGAAGTGTTAAGCGTTTCTCTCAAAGAAAAGCCTGTCTAAGCAAAACACTAGCAGGCATCTGTAGCTTCTTTCATGCTCCACCTCTTTGCCCTTTTTGGTAACCCCCAGTCAGCATGATGGTGTAGCTTCATTCAGCATGATCATATAGCTTCATTCAACATGATCCTATAGCTTCAGCATGATCATATAGCTTCATTCAGCATGATAATATAGCTTCAGCCCACTTATAGCTTCATTTGTGCTCTTCAGAAACGTATTGGTAACGTCACAAATACCACATCCATATTTTTTTACAGTATATGCTTCAAATCAACAGTTTCAGCTACTGTTTACTATTTAGTTGTACTGTAATTGCAAGATTTCAGGCCAACCATGGGATTGGACGCTTTGTGATATGAAAAAACAAAAGAATTTAGCATCAGCACTAGTGTCTGGAAGAGGGCGTGACCTTTTACATGCTAGAGAGCATTTGATTGGTCAGAAGACGTGATGAGAAACTAAACTGATTAAATTGAATCCATTTTGGCTTCTTTGACTTCTATATGTGAATTTTGTTTTGGAGCACACTAGCTTAAAGATAATCTTAAGACTAGCATATTAATACAAACTAAAAAGTTTTTGATTTCACAGGAACTTTTGAATCTGGAGCTGAACACGCTCAAAACGGTGGAGTTGATAGTGGACTTTAGGAGAAAACCTCCTGCACTCCCCCCACTCACCATCAATAACAGCACTGTGGCTGCAGTGGAGTCATTCAGGTTCCTGGGCACCACCATCTCTCAGGATCTGAAGTGGGACAATCACATAGACTCTATTGTGAAGAAAGCCCAGCAGAGACTGTACTTCCTCCGTCAGCTGAGGAAGTTCAACCTGCCACAGGAGCTGCTCGTACAGTTCTACTCAGCTGTCATCCAATCCATCCTCTGCACTTCAATCACCGTCTGGTTCGGCTCAGCTGCCAAATCTGACCTCCGTAGACTACAGCGAATAGTCCGGACTGCTGAACGAATCACTGGCACTACCCTTCCTACAGTTCAAGAACTGTACTCTTTCAGAGTGAATAAAAGAGCTTGCAAAATCACCCTGGACGCCTCACACCCAGCACACTTCCTGTTCGAACTGTTACCGCCTGGCCGGCGCTACAGAGCACCGAGCACAAAAACAGCCAGACGCAGGAAAAGTTTCTTTCCTCAGGCCATCTACCTCATGAACAGTTAATATTTTCCTATTGTGCAATAAACGTGCAATACTTTCTCATACGCACTTGTGCACAGCACCATATAACAATACACGATGCAATACTTCTCCTTACGCAATTGTACACAGCACCTTATAACAATATACAATGCAATACTTACGCATTTGTACACAGCACCATATAACCTGTATATTTATAACAAATCTGTACATACATTTCAACATCCAGATCTTGTTGGACTGACTGCATCTCTGTTTAATGTCTATCGTCTTCTTTTTCTTATATTTATTCTGTGTTGTCACTTGTCACTTTATGTACACTGGAAGCTTCTGTAGCCAAAGCAAATTCCTTGTGTGTGTGAAGCACACTTGGCAATAAAACTGATTCTGATTCTGATTCTGATCTAATGCTTACTGTTAATGTTTGAAGTTTAGTAAATCAAGAGGACAGTTTTCAGGAAGGTCTGTTTTACATGGAAATTTCTCAGAATTGACTCTTTACAGTATATTTGCAAATGTTTCAGTTACAATCTGGTTTTGATTTGCTGACTAAATAAATGCACAGGTTTAGCTCAATCTTTGAAGGTGAATAAAACACTAAAGCAGAGTTTCTCAATTGGTTGATTGCAACTCAAAAGTGTGTCGCCAAACCGTTTTTGTTGGTCACAAAGTGTTTTTGTGAGTCGCAAGTGTAGTTTGTTTTCAATGGGACATGTGGAAAGAAGCAAAAAGAGCATTTAAATGAGAGGCAGGCATTTAAATCTTGCCGATTTTATAGACGCAGTGCTTTATGGCAGACGCTGTTGATATAAAATTGTTTTATCTCTTTGTAAGCAGCAGCAGCCACTTTAGCTTTAACAAATGACTAAACAGATTATTAATAATCAATCAAAGAACGTTTCCATGAGCTCCAACTAGAGCGCTGAAAACATGATGGAGACGTTTTGCATGTACCATCAAAATCTGATACAATTTCATTGATAGAGTGTGAGCATAGGATAATAAAAATACAAATATTTACAGTGTGTAGAATACTGTCTGACATGCTAGTCATGGTCCTTTTTAATAACAAAAGTAACAACACTTTATAGTTTGTTAAAAAAAAATGAAGTAGTTGTTATGCTGATCTTACAGTGCACTCTTCAGAAATGATAATTTACCAGCATAAAACCCTTTTTTAAACAACCGTGCTGGTACATATCACTTTACTTATTTTATTTAATTAACAAAAACTAGCTTGAGACTGATATTTAATGTTTATCCATCAGTATTAGTAATATTCTTTTAAGTTATGTGTGTGCATTTATGTTAAATGGGGTTGTGCTGTATATATACTGTAAAAAAATGCATGGTTCCACACAATAGATACAACAGGAAAGAATTAAGTTAACGTAATAGTTTAAACAAATTTAAGTGGATTAAACATTAAACAGGGCGTCACAGTGGAGCAGTGAGTAGCACGATCGCCTCACAGCAAGAAGGTCGCTGGTTCGATCGAGCCCCAGCTGGGTCAACTGGCATTTTTGTGTTTGCATGTTTGTGTGGGATTCCTCCGGGTGCTCTGGTTTCCCCCACAAGTCCAAAGTCATGTAGTATGGGTAAATTGTTAAAGCTAAATTGTCCGTAGTGTATGTGTGTGAATAAATGTGTATGGACATTTACCGGTGATGGGTTGCAGCTTAAAGTGCATCCGCTGCGTAAAACATGGAACCGTCTTTCGGATGAGACGTTAAACCGAGGTCCTGATTCTCTGTGGTCATTAAAAATCCCATGGCAATTCTCGTAAAGTGTAGGGGTGTAACCAAATTCCCTTAACCATCATGGCCTCCCAATCATCACCATCCACTAAATTGGCTGTATAACTATCTCTCCTCTCCACCTATAGCTGGTGTGTGGTGAACGCACTGGCACCGCTGTCCTGTGGCTGCCGTTGCATCATCCAAGTGGTTGCTGCACACTGGTGGTGGTGTGGAGAGACCCCCCTCATTATTGTGAAGTGCTTTGGGTGTATGGCCATACACAACAAATGCACTATACAAATACACATTACATTGCATTTACATTACATGGATAAGTTGGCGGTTCATTCTGCTGTGGCGACCCCAGATTAATAAAGAGACTAATCTGAAAAGAACAATTACAATTGAGTTACAAAAGAGTTTCTTTATTTATCTTTTGCTTTATTTTTCCTCCACAGCCATGTCACCGCCATGTCATGCCACAGCCATGTCACCCTGCACCCCAAAACCTGTTACTCACTGAAGCTAAGCAGGGCTGAGCATGGTCAGTACCTGGAGGAGAGACCACATGGAAAATCTAGATTGCTGTTGGAAGTGGTGTTAGTAAGGCCGGCAGGGGGTTCTCAACCTGTGGTCTGTGTGAATCCTAATGCCCCGGTAAAGTGAAGGGGACACTATACTGTCAGTGAGCGCCGTCTTTCTGAATGAGACATTAAACCGAGGTCCGGCTCTTTGTGGTCATTAAAAATCCCATGGCACTTCTCGTAAAGAGTAGGGGTGTAACCCCGGTGTCCTGGCCTTTACCAATCATGGCCTTCCAATCAACCCCATCCACCGAATTGGCTGTATCTCTGTCTTTCCACTCCACCAAGATGGTGCGTGGTGAGTGCACTGGCATTGTCCTGTGGCGGCCGTCACAATGCTGCACACTGGTGGTGGTGTGAAGAGACCCCCTTATGATTGTGAAGCGCTTTGGATGTATGGCCATACACAGTAAATGCTCTATATAAATACACATTACATTACATTCCTGGTTTCTGGAACCGTTCTTCACCAGACTCAAACCACATCGTCATGATTAACTCAGCTCCACATCCAAAGTGCGCCAACGTACGCGACGAGCCACTTGGCAAACTAGTAACAAAGAAATGCAGCCAGACATAAATCTGGCAACATAATTTGTGCTCTCCAGAAATGTAGACAGGGGTGCGTATCCACAATGCGCCTGAAATTAATTGTTTCAGATCAAATAAGTAGTCTAAACAAACAGCAAACATCATATTTTAAGTGTACATTCTGTAGGGAGAAAAAGAGTGAAAAAATGGGTCATGGCTTCATACCCATGGGATGAGGTGGGTCCCATGCCCAAACCAGTTGACAACCACTGCACTAAAGTGACACTTTATTGAATGCCTCTCTAACCACTGGGGTCAAAGTGAAATGTAGGCAAAAATAATCAGTCCTTTGAGAAAACAGTCCAGCCCTTGAGAACAACAGTCATGCTTTCCTGGTCTAATCAGATCACCGGATCCTCCCACTTGGTATCTTCCTGGCCTTGCAATCTCCCACTCGTTCTTTGACAAATTCATCCCTCCATCCTCTTCTTTCTTTCCTCTATTTGCACGATTCTGTCACAAAGTTACATCAGCCTCTACCCAAAGGGCCAGAAACAGACAGAAGAGAAAAAAAGAGGGTGCAACATAAAAGTAGGAGTGGCCTGTGTGTAGGACACACCTCCAAAATCACAAATTCCGCCTGTTCATTGGTTGTCTGTAGAACACGAGTTAATGAGTTCATCTTGATGGAGTCTTCATCTGGCTCTTTCTCTGTCCGACGTGACAGCCCAAAGAAATTTCCATCAGCTCCATCCAAAGTGCAGCACCCAACAAAATGCTTTTCAGCTGCCCGATAATTGCCAATGTCGTCAAAACGGAGTTCAACAGAAACAGCATAATTCATTCCAAGGACGTAGCTTCTGTTTTAACACTGGTAGGGACATTTTAAAATCCACTAAACCAATGCGCAACGCTTGCACTTACATGACGAAATTGCCTGTTTCTGCAAATCAGTTGTTCTTTAAAGCAGTTCAGCATTTGTCCTCTGCCTTTAACGCATCGAATGAAAACAAAAAAACTATGAAGAAATGTTCAATCAGTCTGGAGGGTTTTTGTTTTTGGATAGTGACCATCTAAATGTATATTAAGCTTTCATTTATTATATACATTACACACTAAGAATAACAGTCCTGGTAAAAAAAGAAAATAGTCCTTCCTGCTAATTAATTGTTCTTCATTACATTTTTAACTCAATTAATAAATATATTATTATTATCCATTTATTTTATTTTCAGCTTTTCAGTCCCTTTATTAATCAGGGGTCGCCACAGCGGAATGAACCACCAACTATTTCAACATATGTTATTACACAGAGGATGCCCTTCCAGCCGCAACCCATTACTGGGAGACACCCATACACACTCATTCAAACACATACACAGCAAATTGTGAGGTGTTGAATTTCTGGTGTAAGCTCCTGTAGTGTTATAGTGTTAAAATCCAAGTGTACATTTACTGTTTTTAACACTGATGAGGGTTAAATTGTGGCTTTAACAGTGTGTATCGGTGTTAATTGCACATACAGGACCTTGAGGGGACTCAAGGTGAAGATAATATATGTATAAATATATAGATAATTTATAGTGATAAGATATAAGATAATGTAATTTAACACCTCTGGAGTTATATGTACACTAAACAATTTGCTGTAGGTGTTAAAATGTTTAATCTGGTGAGCATTTATTAAATTTATAAAATATTTTACACTGCAAAGGTCTATATATTCAACACTTTTGATAGTGTAACCTGGACACTTGGCTGGTGGGACTCATAAAGACACCAGAAAAGTGTTAAATTCAAAACCTGTGGTGTAAAATGTACACTGGAAAATTTGCTGTGTACCCTAGGGCCAATTTAGCTTATTCAATTCACCTATAGCGCATGTCTTTGGACTGTGGGGGAAACCGGAGCACAAAGAGGAAACTCAACACGGGGAGAACATGCAAACTCCACACAGAAATGTCAACTGACCCAGCCGGGACTTGAACCTGCGACCTTCTTGTTGTGAGGTGACAGCTCACTGCACCACCGTGTCACCATTATTATTATTATTATTATTATTATTATTATTATTATTATTATTATTAAATGATTAATCAGTAATATCTAAGATTAATTAGAGCCAAAAAGTACTCAATGTACTCAAGTCAAACGTTACCTCTAAACTACATGTACATAAATATTTAATTGCGCATAATCTAATTAATTATTAACTTATTCATTATATATACTATACACTAAGAATAACAGTCCACAGAAACCACAGAAAATAGTCCTTCCTGCTAATTTCTTGCTCTTCATTAAATTAGTTTTTCCTAAATTAATAAATAAATTATTATTATTAAATTATTAATCAGCAATATCTGAGATTAATTAGAGCCAAAAAGCTGAACAACTCAAGTCAAAAGTTACCTTTAGACTACGTGCACATAAATTATTAATTGTGCATAATCTGTTTAATATTCATGAGCTAATGACACGTGTAATGCGGTCACAGTATACCTGTGAAACTGCTAGAAGCAAAAAGACAATTGTGCCTGCTTTTATGCACTCGCTCTAAAAAATGCAGGGTTCCACACAATTCCTTCATGTTGTCCTTACAAATGTAACCGAATTGTACAAATTTAAGTGGATTGAACAAGGAAATGTCAAGAATTGTGATTTTTCAGCTAGTTTTAAATAAGTAGTTTGAACAAACATGCATTTTTGAGTGCATTATTCAGGCCAACCTGTTCTCAGTCACTGAAACCCGTTTGACATGACCACTGTCATTCCACAATACCTTTAACTACATTTGACCTTCAGACAGAATGGCAAAACACCCTTTTACAAAAGATGCATGTTAGATTTGTATTTTTGAAAGCCTCTGCATTCGTCTTTGGCAAACAAACTTGCTTAATTATTAAATATCTCATAACAAGCATCTTCAACAGAACGCAGCGGGCTCTCGACAGCTCATCATCCTTGACCAACCCTCTTATACTTCATCTGGAAACTCTTCCAGTTTCTTCCCTCACCCAAGGCCAAAAAAATCACTATAAATATCAGTCTCCCAGAAGGCATCTGTCCCTAAGCTAATGGCCTGCAGACAAGGAATTTACTGCCATAACAATATAACACATAAGACAACAACAAACATTTTCCCAAACATCAGCGTGTGAGGGTGACTGCAAATGTGATATTGATTTTATACAACAACAAAAAAATGATTTTGAGCTACATTTTAGACATGTTACACAACAGATTGTTCTCACTTTAGATGGTGACTCCTGAGCTTCTAGGTCTGGATGATAAACATGAAAGTCATCTGAAGGCATTTTACAGCAGTTGTTAACAGTTATATATAGCAATATCACATGAGTAGCAGTGCGATATAGCTGTATATTGGCACTGGTGGGAGGCGTGCGTTGGCTCGAGGCCACAGGTTTCACATCTGCAGTTGAAAGTCAGAACAGCATAACCATTGCTAACTCACAAACGTCACTTAAGAGCTAGTATTTGAATGATTCTCTAGCGTAATATTTAAAATGATGACAAAACACATTTTATGATTATAAGGCTGAACAGCATGAAATACCATCAGTCTACAGAGATTTCCCAGTATTTATATTGCAACCGAGTTGCAATTGAGATATCCTAATAATTAACACCGAAAAAAGCCAAAGCAAAGCAAACCCTACTAAATTGCTATAGTATAAATATGGCACTACAAAATACAAGAGAGAGATTAACTTAGAATATCACTTACCTGTTTTATAATGATTTCTATAAAGACAATTTTGAAAAACATCTACTTCAAATGTTAACTACTATAGTCTTAATTATAGAATCAATAAAATGCAATTAATCTTTGTTAACAAATTTTAGAATTTCAAGCGCCCGAATGGATCAAAATCAATTTAAATCATGCATAACCACATAAATGTAAAAAAATGTTCAATCTTTTTAGGTTAAACTTTGTTCTGAACTGTTTTCTAGTTAATTTCATCCCAACTTGACATTGCAGATCTTGCAATGTGACTACTGCAGATTCGAACATTGAGCTATCGATGCTGAAATGATAAATTGTGCAGCCCTGCATGTCGTTGGTGGCTCTGCACTGATTTTTGCACTAATGGACAGAGAATGGTCTGAAAATAAAAAAATATCCAGTGAGCGGCAGTTCAATGTCTTGTTGATGTCAGAGGAGAATGGCCAGACTGGTTCAAGCTGATAGAAAGGCAACAGTAACTCAAATAACCACTCGTTACAACTGAGCTATGGAGAAGAGCATCTCTGAATGCACAACATGTCCAACTTTGAGACAGGTGGGCTATAGCAGCAGAAGACCACACAGGGTGCTATTCCTGCACAGGTTCACCAAATACACACAGGCTCACCAAAATTGAACAAAAGAAGAATGATAGAAATCATTCTTTTTCTTTCAAAAAGAATTTGATTTCTGCTGCAGAAATCACCAGCTCAGGCTGGTAGTGGTGGTGTAATGGTGCGGGGGACATTTTATTGGCACACTTTGGGTACATTAGTACCAACTGATCATCGTGTCAACGCCACAGCTTACCTGAGTATTGCTGCTGACCATGTACATCCCTTTATGACCACAGTGTGCCCATCTTCTGATGGCTACCTCCAGCAGGATAATGCAACATGTCAAAGTGCAAATCATCTCAGATGGGTTTCTTGAACATGACAATGAGTTCACTGCACTCAAATGGCCTCCACAGTCACCAGAGCTTAATCTAATAGAGTCCATTTGGGATGTGGTGGAACGGAAGATTTGCATCATGGATGTGCAGCCGACAAATCTGCAGCAACTGCATAATACTATCATGTCAATATAGACCATAATCTCTGAAGAATTTTCCAGTACCTTGTTGTATCTATGCTACGAAGGATTAAGGCGTTTCTGAAGGCAAAAGGGGGTCCAACCAGATACTAATAAGGTGTACCTAATAAAGTGGCCGGTGAGTGTACGCCTAAGCAAATTTGAGTGAAGCCTACAGTATATAAATGATTCATAGTTTCTGTAAGTTACTGCATGCTACAACATAAATACTTACCCAACTTAAACACAACATTACTTTTAAATGTAACGTTCTGCAATACCATTCTCACATTCGTGCAATGACATCTGTTTGGGTTTGAGCGTCTGCAGGTGCCGGCGAGATTCTTAATGTGTCTGGTATAGTCGCGTCTCCTCGCTGCTTGCTCTCATTCTCTCTCTTTCATTATTTATTTCTCCTCCCAGCTTCACTTGGCAGTTATTTTGTCAGGCTGTGTGGGAGACAAAATAATTGCCTCTATATTTTCCGAATTGATTTTCTTGTGCAAGTTTAATACAGTTCTCACTGCAGAGTCTGCTGACAGCCATTGTGCGCTAGCCCCCGTTTTATGCCATTTACATACTCGCAGGTATTTACAAAAGGCTTACATAAGTCTAAGTTTCATTACAGCTGCCTGATTGGAAGAGAGCTTTATTAATATCAGATGGCAAAAGAGAGCAGTCCGCTTGTGTTTGCTTAGTGTCACTTAGCGAATAATTGCAAATGTTGTGAATGAGCAATAGTCACTGTATGTTATATTTGTTTACTGATACAGATGTTATAGTACAGCTCCTAATACGGAACCTTGAATGAACACCACAAATAAAGTTTGGCAGACGCTATTTGCACTTCGGTGTAAACAGTAATCCATACCTGCACCGCACATTTATTGCATTAACTAGCTCGTTCTGGGGTGAATTATAAGTGGCAGTTTTAGAATTGCTGCAGGAAAAGGAAAGCTGTTGAAGACCATTAGCTATATGTACGTACAATGGTTACTTTTAAGGACGCAATTGTGCCGTTTATGATCATGATCCCTGATAGAGCTGCACAATATATCGTTTCAGCTTATTGCTCATATTGATATGCTGAAACAATATCGCAATGTGATAATTCGCAATATACACATTGCATGATATATGCAATGAGTTTGTATTATAATTTATTATTTGCATGTGTTTCTGATGCCTGGAATTGTAGAAAGATTTTAAAGGCACTCAGGCATAAGAAATTGTACCGCTTGTGACTTTAACGATGATTCATTTCATTTAATTGCTCTTTTTCTTGATTGTATTTATAGATTGTTATGCATGAAACTACTCACAACATGTGCAAATACAGAAATGCACTGCAAATAGCACAGACATCTGGTGAAATTGTATTCCAATCGCAATATATATCGCAAAATAAAAATTATTGCTATGCTAGATTTTTCCAATATCGTGCAGCCCCAATGCTTGAGTTCAAAGTCGTTTGTTTACAATGAGCATCTACCATATTTATTATGTGTTTTGATGGCAAAAAAAATGATGGCACAAAACATGTTGATTGGTTGAACCCTGGTTGACCTTTTACTTTTCTGGATTTCTCCTGGACTCATTCATTCATTTCCTTTGGCTTAGTCTCTGGTTTATCAGAGGTCACCAGAGGGGAATGAACCGCCAACTATTCCAGCATAGTTTAACACAGCGGATTCCCTTCCAGCTGCAACACAGTACTGGGAAACACCCATACAATCTCACTTCACACACACACACATACTCACACACTACGACCAATTTAGATCATCCAATTCACCTAGAGTGCATGTCTTTGGACTGTGGGGGAAACCGGAGCCCACTGAGGACACCCACATGAACACGGGGAGAGCATGCAAACTCCACACAGATATGCCAACTGGCCCAGCCAGGACTCGAACCAGCAACCTTCTTGCTGTGAGGTGACAGTGCTAACCATTGAGCCACTGTGCTGCGACTGAAGTTTTCTCTATGGATGGTAAACCTCAAAGTATCTTCTTTACAAAAATATCTAAAATGTGAATGTAGACCAAAATATTCAGTAACTGTTTCTTGCTAAGAAGCAACAGTGATTACTACTAAGCTGCCGTGCCGCCCTATATAGTAAAAGGGAGGATGAGTAGGGGTGGAAGAGGGGGACCTCGTCAAGACAAAGATAATTAAGGTAAGAAACTCTGGTTGTTTATAGTGTGTTAGGATTCATCTGATGGTAAATCATGTGTTAGCTAATGCGGGACAAACTGTGGTCAATCATAAGCACGAGATCCTCTCGAAAGTAGTTTAGAAATAAACTTCACTTAACACATGAATGCATTTTATTTCAGATTTCCTGGCTTTTGATTGTGTAAGAGCTTTAGTTTTCATTTATTCTTTCTATTTTTAATTTGGTTTTGTCTTATTCCTGGTTTTTAGTTATTAATAAGCACATTAATTTTGCACTATAAATAAATTGTCATTGTCCTTGTCATGACAATATAGTTTTTTGTTTCAAGTCTCCCATTTTGAGCGTTTACACAGGAAGGATAATTGTGGCATTTTCATAATAACTCCACACTGAAACCTTTTTCAAATGTATGCATTTTAATGCTGCTGTGGTGTAAAACACATTTAAAGTTTCTGGCTGAAAACGTTGGCATGTAAACGGCCCCTAAAGCTGGATTTCCACTTTGAAATGTTCTGTTTTATCAGCCTGCTGAATGTTGATTAAACCAAAGAATCTGAGAGAAACCTCCGCCTCACACCGATGGCGGCCGAATGTAGGGCCTGGCCCTGGAGAACCAGAAACCAGGACAGCCAGAGAAAAAAAAAGCTGGCTGAGAAAACCAGAAAAAAAAAAGAGACAAATGAAAAAGAACGGCGGCCTTTTTATCCACTCGCCTGCCCACTCGCGTCACTGCTCTTCCCACTTCATCCCTCCATCTCACAGGGGCGGCGCTCGCCAGGACCCGAGAGAATGAAGGAAGAAAAAAGAAGGAGATTGAAAGGAAAAAAAGGCTGGAAATTTGTCTGTCGAACATCACACCTGTGTTGAGTTCCAGATCTAGCTTGTCAGGGAAGGCAAAGGCCGCTTACAGAGGAGAGAGAGAACAAGATTGAGGAATGCATTATAGAGGCCTGACACTCTCTCTCTGCCATCATTGAAGAGCTAAAATCTCCAAATACAGTAGTCCCCGCTGCAGCCTGTAACGCAGTGATGTCATGTATAAGCATGAGACGATAACCATTTTCAAGGTATACCGCGGTATGGAAAAGTCAAGGTTTTCATACCGCCAAAATTTCCTGCTATACCGTTCTTAAGGTATGTGTAAGATTTTTTATCTACTTTTTTTAGGTGTAAATTGTAAAGACATCTGTGTTTTTGAAACAAATAAATAGCAGAAGTCAGTGATTTATTTGAAGTATTTAGCCTGACGTTCACTGCTCCAAAATATTTTAAATGTTTCTCAAAATAAAATATTTATGTTCAAAGGGGAAAAAAGGTTTTGTTTTTTAGCCAGACATTTAAAAAGAATATATTTTTCACCATCATACCGTGAAACCGTGATATTTTTATCCAAAGTCATCATACCGTCAGAATCTTACACCGGCCCATGCCTGGTCAGGCATAAACGACCCAAGTGTTTCTCAACCATGTTCCTGGAGGACCACCAGCTCTGCACATTTTTCATGCCTCCTTAACCAAACACACCTGATCCAGATCATCAGCTTATTAGCAGAGACTGAAAAACCTTGTATCCAATATTCAGTTTCAGTTGGAATGTACATCAACATACTGAATTTAATGTCTTAGAGACTTCAAAAAAATCATAATTCTGTTAAATTCATAATAAATAATCATTAAACTGGTTTCATGAAGTTTCATGATTTTATTTAACTGGACACTTCTAAAGCTATTTGAACCAAAATAGTCCAGACAAAAGTAAAAAAAATAAGACAGAAATTCAGTTGAACATGTTTAACAATCACCTTCATGATACCTTATATTAATTCTGGGGGTTGACATACCAACACACTATTATTGTGCAAATCTATCAGTCTATTTGTTGGTGTTCATTCATTTACTTTTCAACTTAGTCCCTTTATTAATCAGGTTTTTAATGATAGTTTAATGATATGTTAATTAATATTTAATCTTTCTTATTATTTCTCTTTATTTTGGGGACTGACAATACCAACATTCTGTTGGCCTTTTTCTTTTAATGACTTTTAATCAAAAGTTTTAGGACAGGTAAAATCTCGAATCATTTTCCTGCAGCACAAATGAGAAATACTTTGTAAAATGATGTCACCAAAACCAAAATATGATCATCAAAACTTCTTGCCCATGATGCATTTTGTATTGTACACAGAAAATATTTTTACACTTTTATCCAATAGGAAATACTCATTGCTGAACAAAGTCACCATAGCTAGAATATGACTAATAAAATAATGATTTAGAAAAATATTTATATAAATTCAAACAAACGTATATATAAAAAAATATATATTTATAGTAATGTACAATATGACAAATACATGCACTTTTATATATGACATTACTTGTTAGAAAGCTCTAAAAGAGGAAGTCTACAACAGAAAAATGTGCATTGCCAGCTGGTGTGATAATGAGGAGAGAAAGTGAGGAGTGGTTAACAAGCACGCCAGATGCAAGGTGCACATACTGTCAAAGACAAATCATCTCTAAACCACTTATTCGCATGATCCAATTTCTCAAAACTGCTTTTCAGAACAACTGGAGAACTGCAGTATGTGATCACATCAAATGCCAATATCCTACTTTTGATGTGCAATATGGTACTGAATGATTCGTGACGTTATCTGACATTAATTTACACACACACGAACATGATAATCCAATAATTCATTATATTACCCTTATTTATTTTAAGATATTTTGATTTTGTTGTTGACACATTCAGATATTGAACACTGTAAACACCTTTTGAACTATCCTCTGAATCCACTGTGATTTTAATTCCATTTGTTCAAAAAGTTTCCCAATAATGTATTAGCAAATAAGAAAACTTAGATCTTTGATATTTGTGCTGTTAAAATGATTCACACAAAACTGAACCAACTCCAACCATTTATCAGGTTCGAAGGATGATTTATACATTTTCCTTCGGCTTGGTCCCTTTATTCATCAGGGGCTGCCACTGCGGAATGAACCGCCAACTTATTCAGCAGATGTTTTACACAGTGAATGCCCTTCCAGCTGCAATCCAGTACTAGGAAACACCCATACACACCCACATTCACACACATACACTACAGCCAATTTAGTTTATTCAATTCAGCTATAGCGCATGTCTTGGACTGTGGAGGAAAACAGAGCACCTGGAGGAAATCCACGCGAACACAGGGGCAACATGCAAACTCTACAGATTCTACAACTGACCCAGCCGGGACTTGAACCAGCCACCTTCTTGTTGTGAGGAGCCAACGTGTTACCCCTTTTGAAGTAATAGAATCTTGAATATCTCAACTCTGATTTGTCTACTTTAAAAGAATCTTTGTATCATGTTACCTTTTTCACAACACTCTTTTCTGTGTATGTAACTATTGGTCAATCAAACTAGCTCAATTATGATTCAACATGGCTGGTTCAAAATGTAGTACTAAGCAAATTTGCTAACTTAAAATTAAATGTTTGCTACTGAAATGTTAAACAAAGGCCCCACGTGAAAACAGACAATCCGGAGAGAGCACAAAACTGCAACCGTGACACATTGTGAAAACGTACCCCTGTATACATTTCTGGAGAGCTAAATTATGTAGCCAGAGCATCTTTAAAATAAACGATATGGGATGGTATAGCGATGTTTCGCTTACCAGCTGACCACTTATGTCTGTACGGAAGATTTTAAACAAATTGCAAAAAAATTTAATAAACAAGTCAACAATAATAAGGTGAGAACATGGTAAGATCTGTAAATGTGGTAAAAATCAGGCAGCCACGAGGGCTTTTCTTTTTTTGGATTGTTTTTTAAAACACTGTCATTTGGGTTAAGGGAAGAAGGATGGTGGGTCGCTTGGTCGGTCGGTCAGTCAGTCAGCCAGTCAACAGCGGCCTCTGGTGGATTTACGCAAGAACAGCAGGTGCGAATGGCACTCAAGAGAAAAATTTGAGATCTGAAAAAACGTACACAATGGTCTCTAGTGGATTTGTAAAAACAAAAACTGCAAAAAACATACCTCCTGGGACGTATTTCGCACTCTCCAAAAACGTATTATGGGGTACTTATTAATATCGAGCCTCAGTTGGAAGAGTTTTAAAGTAATCAATTATTATTCTCCTGTATTAGAGCCCTTATCAGTTACAATGGGTTTACTCACTTTTTGAAGTGAAGTAACTAATGTAACCGCCTATACAGTCTATAACCTTCAAATGTAAAACTTTTCTGAATGCTTAGTCAAGGCTTTGTCAAGTCACATTTAAAGTTTGCCTTGACAAACTATACCTTCCTATTTCATTCAGTCACTTTCAGCGGATTTTGCTTTGGCATACTGTACCTCATTTACACAAGCCTCATGTCCTAGTTGATTCGGTGCTGTCTCGAGTTATTCAGTGTCAACGCATTTGTGTATATGTGCACATTTATTCAGTATGACCAACCAATGATTCACATGCATAATGTGCTATAGTTAGTCTATGAAGTAAGAAAGCCATAAATTAACTTATACTATGAAAATGTTTAGTTCTGGGTAAAATTAAATATAATAAAGAAACTCTGAACATAGAGTGAAGAAATGTCAGTGATTATGAAGATATATATAGGCTGTAGGTCATTTCCCTGTTTAAAAGTTAATTTAGTCCTAGAAAGATTTTCCTTACTAAAACCCACCAAGTGCCCACTTAGGCAGATCGTGCCAGATATAAATTATACGAAGACTTCTGTGAAGTATACTTATCCATTTTGGACTTTATTTTAAGGCACATGTCTCACTATTAATAAATCACCATTACCTTTGCCTCAATAAACTCAACATTTGCTGCTCATTAATAGTTTATTAGCTTAGTAATAGTATAATTAATTATATAAAGAATATTTATTATTAATAGTTATAAAGGTAGTAGTTGGGTTTAGATTTTGTGTAAGATTAGAGATAAGTAATAAAATAAAATAAAATAAAATAAGGCGACACGGTGGAGCAGTAGGTAGTACTGTCACCTCACAGCAAGAAGATCACTGGTTCGAACCTTGGCTGGGTCAGTTGGCATTTCTGTGTGGAGTTTGCATGTTCTCCCAGTGTTCGTGAGGGTTGCCTCCGGGTGCTCCTGTTTCCCCCACAGTCCAAAGATATGCGGTACAGGTGAATTGTGTAGGCTAAATTGTCCATAGTGTATGTGTGTGAATGAGAATGTATGGATGTTTCCCAGAAATGAGTTGCAGCTGGAAGGGCATACGCTGCGTAAAACAAATGCTGGATAAGTTGGTGTTTCATTCCGCTGTGGCGACCCCGGATTAATAAAGAGACTAAGCCAAAAAGAAAATGAATGAATGAATGAATGAATGAATAATTGAAGCCATCCTGAGGGTCCACAGACTTCTTTTTAAAACATTCACAAGTCAGTTTAAAACTTTTGATATACAAACGTTGTGCGCGCATATGTTGAAAAGTCGTCATGTAGAAAGTTCTTTGTAATGAGTTTTATGTAAGTTCATGAGAGCATGTTCAGTTGAGAGCATGAATCAATAGCAACATCTGTCTGTTGTCAAAATCCAGAGTAATTGTGAAATTGTAGGATTACTTTACTCCAAGATCCGCATGTGTTCTTTGACGTTTAATTATGTGCGTGCCAGTGTTTCCTGCACTGCGGCATGACAAAATAAATTAGGTTTTATCCCAGTTGTGAGTTTGCAGGCTGAATTGAATGTGATGGCATAAAAAAACATTGCATTTGCTTCGCTGGCTGCATGAAAATAAACAAAAGTATAGTCCAATTCATGAACAGATAACTTTGTTTTACTCTAATTTTTTTAATGAATCCAACAAATTATATTTTAAAATTATATTTTATAATTATACTGTGCAAACTAATACATAATTGTATTATTATTATTATTATTATTATTATTATTATTATTATTATTATTATTATTATTATTATTA
>CAIGQQ010031496.1:9196414-9208208 GCA_903798035.1 Danio albolineatus
TATTATTATTATTATTATTATTATTATTATTATTATTATTATTATTAATTGTAATTATAAAAGCAGACCAACTAAGACATGGTTGCATGGGTGGTTTCTACTTAAAATGAATTTTGTAGGAAACCCTGGTGTGTGTGCATGCTTTATTTGACTGACAGGTCTTTTCCACTTGGCTGACACACATTGAGAAAGCGGAAATACCGGCAGGAGAGAAGGAACATCAGGGTTGGCGTCTCAAACACACGGAAAAAAAAGATTAAGGGAGAGGAAGAGGAGGCGTTCATAGCCATCTATGATTTGTCCGCAGCTTTTCAGGGGAAGTAAACATGGTTCAGGCTGTCAAACAGACAGGAGGCCATAGAAAAGGAAAAAGAGAGCATGTCTGGTTTCGGAAATGTGGGCAGCTCTTCCTTCCTCTGAAAAGTAGAGCAGATTTCATCCAATCTTCGCGCTACTCTTTCTCTCACGTTAACATTTTTCCCCCCGCTGAACTCCAAGTGATGGTTTCGTAGCTCTGAGAAATTAGTCACCTCCACAGATGCAGAGGCGCTGCGGATAAGCCATTGTCTTCTCTCTGCTTACATAATAATTCTTGACACTGTCTCAAAAAATGTTGCTTGGGAATCCAACCACCGTAATGCCTTGTGGAAAAAGGAGAATTGGAAGTAAAACCTGGGGGAATCTGTCTAGATGAAACCCCAGAGAACATAATGACTGAAAGGTTTTTACTATAGCACGACAGTAGCCGAGTTTCCATCCTAATGTGAAGCGAATCATTTGAAAGTTTGCAAATAAATTCAATATAAACCCTAAATCTGGATAGGGTGCACTTCCATCAAGTTATAAGCATACCTGTCAACATTGGGATGTGAAAATAAGGGATATGCCCACCATAAAAAGGGATAAATTAAAATAAATAAATAAATAAATCCCCAAATTGCTAACTATGTTCTTCTGGAGCTGTTTCAATGTAAACAAACAGTTAAACGGTCAGTAATAGGTTTTATTATTATTATTTTCAAAACAAATAATAAATAGTAGACATCAGCAGCTAATAAATTAGCAAAACATTTCAGCTTATTACAATAGTTATTATAAAGAAATAGAATCAAGTTATCAAATCTCATTAATCTTCACTGTATAAATTACACATAAGAGCAGCGAATGAATCTCATTTATTTGGATTTTTTGTTTGATTAGATTAAATAACAGAGGTGTCACTTTAAAAATGTACACATCTAATGTTATAATGAAAGCGTTAGATTGCTTTGCTAATTTTTATGCTCATTTAGGAAAAAAATTGTTGTGTTTGGGGAAAAAAAACACTAAGATCGACATCTTTACATGTTATTGTTATTAATTATGTGTATATGTCTGTATTCAAACACGCACCCAAAACCCAGACTTTATTTATCACTATAGGGCTCATCAGCTGACAGTCACACAACTGCTTTATGACTGTTTTAAGGGTTGCATAGGAGGAGCGACGGCACCTGTAATGAAAAGGAAAGGGAATCGCGCCATTTTTATATTTATTTCAAAGTGTTTCATGCCTAAAAAAAAACGAAAGCACAGAATTAACCCACATTTAAAAGGTCACGAAACACCAAAACATATTTTTTGAGCTGTTGACAGTCATATCTGTGTCCCACGCTGCTATAAACACTATTAGGACACATATATTTCGCTAAAGAGTGAAAATTGGTTGTTTTTGCGTTATTTCCAGCAAATTCTTTCTTCCGGTTTGAAACAAATTTTGTAAGCTGCGTCACACCGATGAGATCTATGCATGGACTCCAGCGTGCAGAGTGGACGTCTGTCCCGGCGAGTACATCGTGACGTCTCTGAGTATGTGGCATTGATTCATGACAAAGACTTGGTTCGAACCAACCAGCGTGCTCTTTTGTGAATGCGGCACAACTTCATTAATATTCATGATCACTTAGAAGATTGTTTGTGCCTGTTAGTGTTCAGTCGGCAAGGAAGCGCCACGCTGTGTTGTTAAAACAAGTGGAAGAAGAAGAATTGTTTGGAGACACAGGTCGCCAGTGTTGTGTTTATGTGCTGCAACAAGGTTTTGCTTTCATTTCCCGCTATGAAAGCGCAGCTAGACTCCCACGCGCGCGCAGCAGAAACTTTTTTCACACAAGAGCTTTCCGCATATGAAAATGGTGAAATGCGGATTTGCCGCTCGTCTCCTTTTAAACAAATACACAGCTCAAGTTCATGTTGATTGTCCTGTTTTTGGTAAGTATACGCGATCTGAAAAATATAAACGCCGCATTTTGTGACAGGATAGTGTATACACACACAGCTTTCTGACGCTACCTACCGAGAGCATAAGTTACAGAGGAATGCGAAGGGCTTTTTATTTTTATCATACACCACGCAGTCTCAAAAACTCCATTAAAAACACAGAATGTTTTTACAATGTTTTTGGTTCCTTTTCTGAACTTGTCTTGCTGTCTATGGACGAGAGAGCTCTCTGATTTCATCTAAAATATGCTAATTTGATGTGTGGGATCCTCAGGGGATTTAAACAACATTAAAAGATTTCTTTTCATTTGGTGAACTAACATCAGTCTCAATCATATTGGAATTCATGCGACTTGTAAACATAAATTGCAATTTTGTGATCACGGAAGTCAGTTTAAAGATTTTACATTATAAAAGCTGTAAGACAGCTGTGGAATTAACTTACTAAACATCAAAATGCCATTTGCTGGATTAAACCATTTCACTGTATATGCGTTGTTTACTCTATACTTTTCCGTAGAAAATTCAGGGTTCCACTCAAGCTGTCCCAACACAAACAGATTAAGTAAACTTTTTTAGTTTTTACAAATTTAAGTGGGTTGAACATAAAACTATTGCGTTGTCTCAAAAAACCCTTACCGTACGTTCACACCGAAAGCGGCAAGAGTGTCAAAGTAGCCGAAAGTCATTCATTTTCAATGGGAGCCAGCAGCGATAAGCGGCGAGGAGCAGTGTGGCGCGTCTTCGCTGGTGTGGGCATAGAAGAGAGTTGAAATCAAGTCAACTTTATGGTAATGAGCTAAGACAAGCAATCAGAATGTAGAAGTCCACAGTTTGAGAAGAGTCCAGAGAACACAGTCACTATGAACTTTGGTTCCGATCACACTTGTTCCCAAGGGTTTTAATATTGCAGTTGCCGGATTTCCAGTTATTTACAATGTTTTCTTACAGTGATATACATTAAAAAATTTAGTGGCGAGATACTGATATGCATTAATGTAGTTATATATATTTTTTCTTTAAAAAAGCGGGAATTTCATGCGACAGTACAAATCAGTATAGCTGCTTCAGGATATTTCAGCCATATGGACACATACCAGACGATTTTAGCAACTTGATCTTCCATTGCTAAATGAATCTGATAAAAAGCGGCCAACATTTTCACGCTAGAAAGCATGTTGTATGTGGAAACGTCAGTGATTTGCTGATAATGCTGCAATGACTCCTTTAAATACGAGATCAGTGTAGCGAATGTTGACACTCTCGCCGTCGGAGTTCTGAAGGCAGACAGCGTTGGCGACAGGGCGGTCAGAGCGAACTTTGACGCTCTCACCACCTTCGATGTAAACGTACGGTAAGGATGTTGGTTCTAAGTAGTTTGAACAAACAGCAAAATAAATTATTTGAGTGTTTATCAAATTTGTGGAGACAAAATAACAGCTATTTCTCAGTCAAACATATAAACGAAGATGTGCTGCAAGGACAAACACTTCTGACACCTGCATTGAATTGTAATTGGCAACATCGTGACTATGACAAGAAAATCCAGGCATGCTTAGAAACTGTCACACCTTGTGACACCAACTATTTTGTATCATGTAAAATTATTTGGTCTATATTTAGAAGTAGAACCACACTAAAGTTCATTTGCAAGCAAACCAAGACCCCCTTTTTTAATGGTCTTCGTCCGCTTGTTTGGTGCACACCGAATTTGAATGGCAGCATTCACACTTATTAAAATAAACAGGATTAACAGAGCAGAGTTCATTATAATCGAAACAATCCTGCCAAGTGTGAACACATCCTAAGAATCCCAATTATTATGAGCTTGTGGAAAGAAAGAGCATGCCTGTTGCAAAGCCCGAATCGCTAAGGTGATATGATGGTCTTTTTAGTGCATTGCTGGTTGCTAGGTGGTTACTCACTAACATAAGTCAAAAGAGCCCTGTCTCTAGGATATTATAGCTTCAGATATGACTTAATCCTTCAGTGTAAGTCTGTGGAATTTTTTTCTAGCAGTTTCATTTCCTCCGCCAGGTGAATAGGAGTTTAATTGCTCAGAGAAGTAATATTACATCTCTTCTCAATTAGCCATATGTGCAAATGTGCAAAGGCTTTCTGTCTTTATGGGTACAACAGCTTGTTAGCAGGGCAGTACCCTTTAAAATGTGTCAAATTCCTGCAAGCTCATTTCCAAAAAACCCTATTTTTTAAATAAATCTTCCTCAGACATTTAAATTAGATATGCAAAGGGCACACAATGTCTTTTCATTGTCTTGCATTCTTGTACTGTTATAATGGCAAATGTGAGAGGGAATATTTTAAAAAGTCATATGAAGAATAAAAATATTTCTCAAATAACCTTCAGTTTTATGTATGAATAACATTTTCTCTATCTATTTAAAATCTATTTGAAAATATCTGTAATTATAATGTAATTAGTTAACAGTAAAATTAGCGGTGAATGTCGAACGGACAGTGTCTTTTTTAATGATTATGAAGAATCAATCATAAAACTTTAGTTTCACAACAGTAATAATATGAAGTGTGAAGAATAACACCAACCCAGGCTCATTCTGAGAACGTAGTCCCGAGTACGTTTTGGAGGGTGCGGAATACGTCCCGTGAGGTACATCTTTTTGCACTTTTTGCTTTGGCAAGTCCACGAGAGGCCGCTGCGGACGCTTTTTGAGATCTCAAGTGTCTCTCGCGAGTGCCGTTACCGCCTGGCGTTCTCGCGTACACCCACCAGAGGCCGCTGTCGGCCGGCCGTTTTTGGCTGACTGACCATCCGATCGGACTGACCCAACCTCCCCCTTCCCTAAACCCAACCAAAATGATCGATTGACGCACCCACCTACCCACACACTTCCCTAAACCCAACCAACAGCTTTCAAAACAGCAATCCAGAACAAAACAAAACCCCCTCGTCTCATTTTTACCACATTTTCAGACTTCACTGCGTTCTCACCCTGTTGTTTACTGGTTTACTTCGTTACATGGATTCTGTGTTTGTCTTATTCTTTCTGGAACCGCTCTTCGCCAGACTCGAACCCCTGCGTCGTGGTGGTGGTCAACTCCTCTCGGGTTCTCAAGTCTGCCGACGAACACGGCGAGCTAACGGGACAAACTGGTTGCAGCAGTAAAGTCGTCCACACGAGGCGGTCGGCCGGTATAAGCGTGAGAAGAAACGGCGTCACACCGCCCCATAGCGTTCATTAAAAAAAAAAAAAAAACGCGGCCGTGCGTACCTCTGACCACGTAATGTGCGGTCTCCAGAAACGTACTCGGGACTATGATTTCACAATGAGCCTGTGTTGAATAATACAGTATATTAATAGTACATTTATTTTGTTGTTTAGAATGTTTAGAACTTCTACTTACAGCGTTTACAACTGGTAATTTGCGATCCGAAAATGGGTTTCACTAGCGTTTTGAGTGGATTATGGAGTGTTTTTGTGACACAGCTTTGAAAGATGTGCGTTACAACCTGTCAGATATGGTTCAAGCGAGAGAGAAAAACGTTCTCCTAGTTCACGTGTCTGCCGTCAGCAATACAGTGTGTGTGTTCACGTCCTGTCAGCTGTTAGATCAGCGGCTCTTCAACGTGCGCGCACGCACACACACACACACGCACAATACTTCACTGCATCAACCAGTCTACTGGCTTGAAGCTTAACAGGCATGTAAGTCATGCAATTTACAAAAATGACCAATAAAAGTCAGCCACTGATACTTTGCTGGCTGATTTGCATGTTGATTCTAATCGGGAGCCGTATATGTTTATGTAAGTGGGACAGTACGGCTGTGTGTGTGTGTGTGTGTTTGTCGAACATTTTGGTGAATTACATTAGTTTGGGTTGATTATGTATTTGAAAGAAAGAGAAAATGTTCACTTTAGCGATGAGGCTTCATATGCTGTAAATGCACAAGATGCCGTCTGACAATGAGGGAAAAATGCCGTACAGCAGCTGTTTTCCATCCTATTAGATCGCATTTATTAATGATCAGTCTCGGAGGTGGCGCTGATCGACAACAGTAAAAACAAATAAAACAGATTATAACTATCATTTCAAAGCTTTCAGAATGTGACTGTTTTATACGCATCAGCTGCCAACCGCAAGTTCTTAGTATTCTCCTTGCGCATACACGCAAAGCATAATGGGTAATTTTGAAAATTAAAAAATATAAAAAGGTCTATAGGTATGGTGAATTGGGTAAGCTAAACTTGTCCGTAGTGTATGTGTGTGAATGAGTGTGTATGGATGTTTCCCAGTGATGGGTTGCAGCTGGAAGGGCATCCGCTACTTAAACACATGCTGGATAAGTTGGCGGTTCATTCCACTTTGGCGACCCCAGAATAATAAAGGGACTGAGCCAAAAAGAAAATGAATGAATGAATAAATTTCCATATCAGCCCTATAGTTGGTGAAGTTTCCAACACAGGCTCATTGTGGATACGTACTCCTGTCTGCATTTTTGGAGAGCACAAATTAGGTAGCCAGTGGTATGTCTGGCAGCATTTCGTCCTTAAACATTAGGGTCGGTATGTCTTTGAACATTATGGGGCAGTACACCACTGTCAGCGACTTCTGTTCCTTTAAGCCCTACTAGCTGACAAACTTACCGCCGTACAGACAGCTTTTTTCCAGTGTTACCAGTTTGCTCGATAGCTCGCCGCATATGCCTAGTTAATCAATGGTTTAATAAATGGTTTTAGAAACCAGGTAAAACAAAAGCAAAGAATTAAAAATAAAAAACAACAGGCTGAAAATGTGGTAAAACCACACAGCGCAACTGCTTTTTCTTTTCTAGATTGGTTTTGAAAACACTATCTATTGGGTTTAGGGACGGGGGTAGCTGGGTTAGTCGGTCAGTCAGTCAGTCAGTCAGTCGACAGCAAGCGTATATATATAGTGAAGTGTATATTGCCCCCTCTGGTGATTTTATGCGAAGAGAGGACACGCAAGAAAATTTTGAGATCATTAAAAACCTTACACAGTGGCTCTTTGATAGATCACAAAAACAAAAACAAAAACTGCTAGCAGACAAACCTCCAGTTACATATTTTGCTGTCCCCCGAAATGTAGACCTGGGTAAGTATCCGTAATGAACCTGGGTTGGAAGTTTCTCTGGAGAACACAAAAGTTTTGAGAATGAATACAATGTCTTCATGAACACATCCAAAAGATTTTGCTCAATGGATGTAATGTTTCTCAGATGAATGGAAAGGTTTTATGTACAAATGAATCAGTTTTGCAAGTCAACATCAAGCATGCAGTTGATGTTTCTCTAGAAAATGCAAAAGTTTCATGCGCAAATGCAAATGTGTCATCAAATGCAAAAAATAAATCTAATTTTTGCAAGAAAAAGCTACATTTTGTAGAGTGAACTCAGGGTTTCTCAGGGAAATCAAAATATATCTCTAGAGAATTGGGGGGTGTGATGAGATCTCATGGCATTGTCAGTGCTCATGTCACCAGCCTTTTGCAATGCTTACATGCTTGTTACTGCAAAAAATTTACTAAAATAGTTACAAACTTATTTCAAAATGCATTTTGTGCACACTTTTAATTTTTCAGTCGAATAAAAGATTTTATTTAAAAAAATAGAAATAAGCTTTTCATTAAAATCTTATCTTGACTCGTTATGCACATGAAAAAGTCACAAACGCATAGTTTTCTGGAGAATGCTAAAGTTTCATGAGAGAGTACAAAATTATTTGCATGGTTTCACTGGAGAACACAAAAGGTTTGCTTTTTTGTGAGAAATATTTTCTCTCCGTCTTTTCTCATTAAGATGTCCCTTTAGGCTCTCTGTAGGAAGCATCTTAAAGCATCAAATAGTAAAATATGCAACAAAGCAGATCTTATATTTCCAGCATTTTATTGAAATAACACAAGCCGCTTTCACCTGCAGGACTTGACATTTATCAAGCTGTAGACAAACATGAAAAGCAAAGCCTAAACCAATGACTTCTGTGCTTTAATAATGTCCTGACACAGTGAAACTGCTTAACAGACTTCCAAAAGTTTGTCCTTTTAAAAGGATAGCACAGTATACCCAAAACAACACTTTACCTACTATTCACTCACCCTCAAGTGTTTCCAAACCTTTATGGGATCCTTTCTGCTGTTAAACAAGAATGAATATATTTAGAAAAAACTGAAAACCTGTAGCCATTGACTTTCATAGTAGAAAAAAAACAAATACCATGGAAGTCAATGGATACAGGTTTCCAACATTGTTCAATATATCCTCTTTTGTGTTCACAGAAGAAACTCATAAAGAATGGAAACAAGTAAAGGAAAAGTAAATCAGGATAGAGTTACCATTTTTATGTAAATGTTCCCTTTTATTTTAAAAATATTCTAAAGAAAGCTGAAAACCTGTAGCCATAGACTTCCACAGTAGAAAAAACAAATACCATGCAAGTCAATAGTTGGAGGTTTCTGAAACTTTTCAAAATATCATCTTTTGTGTTTAACAGGAGAAACTCATAAAGGTTTGAAACAAGCGAAGTAGGAAAAATAAATACTACAGAAGTCAATGGTTACAGTTTTCCGGCATTTTTCAAAATATCTTCTTTTGTCTTTAACAAGAGAAACACGTAAAGGTTTGAAACAAGCAAAGAAGGAAAAAGAAATACTATGGAAGTAAATGGTAACAGTTTTCCAACATTTTTCAAAACTCATAATGGTTTGAAATGAGCAAAGTAGGAAAAAGAAATACTTAATAGGAAAAATAAATACTATGGAAGTCAATGGTTACAGTTTTCCAGCATTTTTCAAAATATCTTTTGTCTTTAACAGAATAAACTGATAAATGTTTCAAACACTGGGTGCTCCGGTTTCCCCCACAGTCCAAAGACATGCGGTACAGGTGAATTGGGTAAGCTAAATTGTCCATAGTGTATGTGTGCGAATGAGAGTGTATGGATGTGTTTCCCAGAGATGGGTTGTGGCTGGAAGGGCATCCGCTGCGTGAAACAAATGCCGGATAAGTTGGCGGTTCATTCCGCTGTGGCGACCCCGGATTAATAAAGGGACTAAGCCGAAAAGAAAATGAATGAATGAATGTTTCAAACAAGTAAAAGAAGATTAAATGATGACACAATCACTGTTTTCAAGCAAACATTCCCTTAACTTCATCACTCAATCACAACATACATATATTTTGAAGACAGCTGAAAACCTGTAGCCGTTGAATTCAACAGTAGGAAAAATAAATACCTTAGAAAGGTAATAGTTACAGATTTCCACCATTTTTCAAAATATCCTATTTTTTTATTTAACAGAAGAAACTCATATAATGTTTGAAACAAGCAAAGTAGGAAAAAGAAATGCTTAATAGGAAAAATAAATATTATGGAAGTCAGTAGTTACAGTTTTCCAACATTTTTCAAAGTATCTTCGTTTGTTATTGACGGAAGAATGTGATAAATGTTTGAAACAAGTAAAGGAAGAGTAAATATATTTTGAAGACAGCTGAAAACCTGAAGCCATAGACTTCCACAGTAGGAAAAATAAATACCATAGAAAGTCAATGGTTACAGTTTTCCACCATTTTTCAAAATATCCTCTTTTGTCTTTAACAGGAGAAACTCGTAAAGGTTTGAAACAAGCAAAGAAGGAAAAAGAAATACTATGGAAGTCAATGGTTTTCCAACATTTTTCAAAATATCTTCTTTTGTCTTTAACAGGAGAAACTCATAAAGGTTTGAAACAAATAAGTAGGAAAAAAAATACTTAATAGGAAAAATAAATATTATGGAAGTCAATGGTTACAGTTTTCCAACATTTCTCAAAATATCCTCTTTTGTCTTTAACAGGAGAAACTCATAAAGGTTTGAAACAAGTAATGTAAACAATAATTCTGTCATCATTTTTTTAAGTAATCACTCCCTTAAACTTCTTACAAAATCAAAGACCTGAAAATCTGAGCCTAGACTCGGACAGCCACGATGGTCACAAGAACGCAGAAAACAACCACATATTGTGTGTTTGACAGCTAAAACCTACAAACTCGATTTAACCATGAAGGATTTGACTTCCCTCCTCCGCAAAAAAAACCCCAAAAAAACGTGCCAGCGATACGGAATCTCTTTCTGATGGCTTGTTAGGCTTTCAAACGGCTCCATTTCAGCTGCTGAATTGCTGGGATCCTCACATCTAGTCTTATCTCTGCATGTAGCTATAGCACATTCCCATATACATATGAGAGAAAACGGCTTGATCAAAAAGCCCCTGCGCCCAAAGCTGCCCTTGAGCCAAGTCCAACTCGTGGGTGGGGTTGGGGTATGTTTCTGGGGGGGGGTTAGAGATAACAAAAGCGAATATTCCGATATCTGTTTCATATTCTTTGTCATAGATCAAGGCCAAGACAAGCTGGCGTGGAATGAATTTATGATCAGAGACCTCCTTTGAAGTCCTCGCTGTTCTTTCAAAGAATTGTCTGACGATGAGTAACTTGAAGACTTTCTATGTTAGGTCAGAAAAAAAGAAAAAAAACGTGCCCTAGCAGGTGGTGAGAAAGCGAGAGGAAAAGAGAGCGAAATCTTTCCTCTGTCGGTCTTTCGATCTCTGCTCTGCCAGCTTATTTATTAGACATGAGAGGGTCAAAAACTGCCAGGGGCGCCCATTTCAATCTGTCAGCTCTTCAGCACTGCGCTTTGCACCCGGGGAAATGACGCCCCACCCCCCGAGCACCAAAACGTGGAGACCATTCATCTAATTGTGAGCTTTATTGTCTCGGATTCCCCTAATTACAATCAGAGAAGGGTCGTTTCTGCCCCGACAAAGGAATAACAAGCATCAGAGAAAAATAACAACCGATCGCCGTAGCTTGTAATTGCGATTTTTCAGCCCCAAATTGCAGCCTAATGATTACAGGCGTGGGGCGGACCTGGCAGAGGATGCTGGGATGCAGGGATGCTTCTTTAGTGAGAGAGAGAAGATGATGTAAAATGGGTAGAGCGGATGAACGGTAAAAAGAAAGTGCAGTTTCTTCAACTATAGGCAGATTTCAATCAATAAATGTCAGCGTAAATGTTTTCATTATTTAAAGCAAATTCTGGAAGATTTCTGACGTTACTTCATCTTTTATTTTTATTACGTTTTTCCACTGTACAGATTATGCTGTTTAAACTTTTTGTACAATGCAAAAAAATGCTTTACTTAATTTTTTGTCTTGTTTCTAATCCTATAAATTTTTAGAATGATGTAGAGTTTGTGCAGATAACTACTTTCTTTGTGGTGTTATCTATTTATAAACACTGACATGTGGGAAAAATAGCGCCTCAGTGCGACCACGTCGAGGTGCTGGCTGAGGGGTTAAAACAGGCAAAATAATCTGCCAACAGGGGAAGTAAAATAACCTTATCTCAAAAGAAAAAGCTGGATTACCAGTGAGTGCCCCCATTGGTAGATTATTTTGCTTGTGTTAAGGTAAAAACTGACTTAATTTTGGCATATCATTTCTGAAACACGACATCTATCTATCTATCTATCTATCTATCTATCTATCTATCTATCTATCT